>MU106681.1:0-59748 GCA_012274485.2 Sinapis alba
CTATCTCAAAAACAAAGCTAATCACTTCACACAATCCGTGAGTGATTCAATCAACATATGTCTCTATAAATAAGACTCAACTAATCATAATCCTAATAGGAATAATACTTTCAATATTTCCTAATCCTTAGATAACTATATCAACCTTTAGGATTAGGATGACTTCATCCTCAAGCTAACACCAAGCTTAATCCAACAGCCTCTAGCTGAGCCTTGATCCTGTCGATCAGATCAAACTCTCTAACGCTTCCGTTTGGTCCGGCCGATTTCTCAGACGGACGAGCGGCGGTTGAGTCAATTAGAAGGGAAGCGTCACAGCCCTACGAAGAATGAGTAATAAATATATTAAGATAAGATTTTTTTGGAGTTTAAAAAAAATTGTTTCATCTCAGAACCTAAACATTGTTAATAGCCTCTATTAAACCCGAGCAGCGGAAGGTTACTAAGAACCCCGGTTATGAGACCAAGAATAATGATACCCTAACACTCCCTTTATCACTAGGTCAACTTGACTCGACGTTGGTTATATTAAGATAAGATTAACCAGACTATATGATATATGATCTTTTTAAAATGATTTTATATAGAAATATGCTGTTTTCTCACAAGCTAATGAAACTAAAAATTAACAATGTTTTGGACATGTTTGAGCCATATCAAAAAAGCAATATTAGATTATTACCCTAACGAAGCAGTCGTGAAAATGCATACGGAGCAAAGCAGCCGTGACTGTTGGGTCAACACCAAACCGTTGGCGCACCAGATTGCGTACGATAGTCTCGGCTTGAGGGCATGACCGGCTATAAAACCCCACTCGCAGTTGAGCAAATGCAATCGGGAAAACAAAGAAAAGCACAAGAAGTGAAGAAAACTTCATCATTTTTTGTGGATTAACCGTTTTTCTTCTTTCTTTCTTTCTCAGTGTTGGCTTTTCTTCTTGTGGAAGGGATTGCAAGACATTTGTGATCAACCATAAGGTATATATACTAAAAACTCAACCGTTGGAAAATATAATTTAAGTTCATAAAATTGATACGTCTCCTCCTATATGTGCCTAAGACATGCGAAAGTCAAAGGTTATATTAATATTGAGAAAAATTAAGCTTAGAAACGTTTGCAAAGGCGTGCGAGCGACTTAGTCATTCCTTCGCCATGTTGTAATTTTTTAATACTCTTAGACTCACATGCTGAAGATTTGATCCAGTTATGTTGATAATTATAGAATTGTAATTAATTACATGGTCGATAAGGTGGCAGTATCATCGTGATATGTATATATTACTTTCAGTTTTCTTTGCCGGTTCGATTTTTGAATTAGGTCAATAAAATTAAAGAGTTGTTTTAAATCATATGAGAGTACCTTAAACAGGGTTTTCTTTAAAACAGCTTGGCTCTAAGTCTCTAACATATTTGTTTTAAATTTTATACACATTAATAAGACTATATGATTGAGAATAATATGATTTAAACTTTAATTAGACATTACCGTTAATTGTATCTGTTTCATTTAATTTTAGTCAATGGCACATGTACAACAACCGAATATAATTGAACCACATCAACTTACCTATAGAGGCGATATTTAAATTTTATTAAAACTTTTTAATGGATTGTTCTATTGAATAGACGGTTAACCGAATATTCATCAAAGCATATATACCACAACAAGTGTTCCATGTCATGTACCCACTACCCACAGGTTGGGTAATTGATTTGTTTAGTCGTCAAATTATATTACCATTAGTAGTTAGAATTGAAAGGATCTACTTGTTAAACCGTATACGTCATGCATAAAGATGATAGACTGACTTTAGTTACGATATATTGATAAATTTTAAAGTGTCCGTAAATATTGTGTTCTTGAAATTTCAAAATATTTATATTTATGATCATAATTTTTAATTTTATCAGTTAATGGATTCTAGTTATAATCCCGCATTAAAATAAAACGATAAATATAACTCATCTATATTATTAAAAGATAAGCACAAAAAAATGATCCTTAATTTTACTGTTTATTTATATTATAATTCACTGAAATTAATAATTAACATATTTTTAGTATTGTTATCTTTTCTTAATTTAAGAACTATTTTCTAAATTAATCACAAAATAAAATATTATTTAATTATATTTTAGTACCATTAAAAACTACTTAATTCTAACTTTTAACATTTATTATGTCTTTGTCAAATTAAAAAATCATAAAAAATATCTAAAGTGATTTTCAAACTAAATAATATTAAATTTAAATTTAAAATAATCAGTTAATTAACTTGAAAAACAGTTAATGCTATATTTTAAGTAAACAATTATAAAACTAAAATAAAATTGATTTAGATATATTAATATTAAAATTTCAATATAATATTATTTTAAATTTAATTAGTAATAACTAAAAATAAAATAACATAAAAATATTTTATATAATAATAAATAAAAGTAAAACTAGTATATAAATATATTATTTTATGTATATTTCCATATAAATAATAGCCTAATGAAAATTTAAAATGATAAATATTGAAAAGTATAAAATATATAGCACTAGTTAAATAATATATAGATTATTATAAAATTTCGATCCATTAAAACATATACTTGTGATGATGCATATGTTATATCCTAAAAATATGGGTGATCTAAATAACAGTTTTCAATACGAAATAAAATTACTCAATATAAAATTAAAAATATTATATTTAAAAATATTTTATTAAATAATTATTTAATACAAATAAATTTTTAAAAATAAAACAACTATCAGCACATATGCTCGGGTTAAGTTCTAGCTATATCTTATGAAATTAGTTTTCAACGAATCGAAAAATAACACATGGATGGACAGTCTAATACAATCATCTAAACTTTAAAGTGCAGTTCTTTTACAAATAAAACCCTTTTTGAAATTTACAAATGAAAACTTGGAAATTTATCTTCACTTAAGTTTCAAAAAATTTAACACTATAAAATCTATAATTATACGTAACCCCAAAATCCGGTACATGATGAGGAAAAGAAGGGAAGTTGTATACTTGATAAAAGCGACAATGAGGTTGGGAAATAGTATTATTGATGCTTATATTATATGGTTTATAAAATTAATTCAAAGCCGGTTTCGTGGCGAGTTGTGTGAAGAACCTGTCACGGGCGGGACTGATGATTTGCTTCCAATAATGTCTATATGACTCGTTTCTATCTCAGAATTTTATAAAATTAGTTTGTGAAGATATCAGCGTTAACCAAGTAGTGGTAACTTAGAGCATGATTAAAGGGGGGGGGGTTTTAGGAGATGAGTCTCATGAATAGTGTAAAAATCGGTTTCAAAAATTGTTAATTAAAAACTAGTTTTTATGGATTTCTTCCATTGTTCGCGGACCCTACTGACACGTGGCGGTCCGCGATTAGTTCGTTTTTTTATTTTTTTTTAGATATTTTTTTTTCAAAAATCCCTTATAAGATTTTTAGGTTAATCATGCTCTTAGTTGTAAATGACGCGTTTCTTTCTTTAAAAATTTTTAAAATATATTTTTTGTGAAGATAGCAATGTTAACGAAGTAGTGGTAAATTTTAAATTTATTTTTTTGTGAAAATAGCAATTCTAAAATATTTATCACTCTTTCTCCTACTTTTTGTCTAAAAAACTCGTGAAGAAACTCTTAGTAAAGGTCACCTAAAAGCATGATTATTGCAAGATTTTTAGGATGAGGTTTTTAGCTTAATATAAAAATCGTCTCTTAACTTTTACTTAGTTAAAATTAAGAAACGGTTCTTATATTATACTAAGAACCTCATCCTAAGAACCCCATCCTAAGAACCTCACAATAATCATGGCCTAAAAACATTAGTAGTGGTGGTCTCTAACAAAAGTATCTCACCAAAACAAATAATAAAATACAGTAAAATAATAAAGAGAAGATAGAAAAAATGAAGTGCGGCTATTTTTGGAGAGACGTTGCATACACTAATTCTACATGTGTTACTTTTTTACTTGTGCAACTGATTTTTAATTATGAAGACTAAATCAAATAAATGAATTATGTTACAATATTAGTATAAAAGTATAACAAATGATGGTGAAGAGACTATAACGCTGCTGATGCTCTAAGAAACTCGTGAAGAAACTCGTGTAAGATACCAACAGAACTTATGTTGGGCCTTTGATGATTTGTTGATGATTTCTTGCAAAACTTCTTTTTGTAGAATGTAAATTTTCAATCATTCCTCTGCTGAACCATCAAAAAGTTATATCAATTTAGCAGAATTACACAGAATTCCTTACTTTGAAAGTAGTGACATCCATCTAAAGTCACTAAAGTATTATGGTTTAGTCACTATAAACAAACCATTACAAGAGAAGGTGGATCGAGTCTGTTACAAGGTTGTGTCACAAGTAGAGTTGAAAACGTAGGACTCTGCAATAAGATAAGAGAAAGGCACAAGATATACAAGTGACGAATATGTATTTTTAAGGACAAGTCGTGATTAAAAACAGAGATAATCTCGGGCTACGTGACCACGCCCACCACAACGTTTGCACATAATGTTACCACTTCCACCACAACCTAGAGCAGAAGCATCAAAGTAGTTCAGATGATCAAAGCATAGACCATCACTATATAACTTGAGTGAGAAAACAAAGAAATGCATGATTACCTCAGCAACGGACTTTAACAATGATGCCTTGGCTCTCCATATAAACCAGTTCCAGAGCAAGTTGCACAAAGCAATGCGCGTTTAACTTCACAACAATTGCATCACTTGTTATCAGATGTGAAGGAAGCTTGGTGATGATAACTTTGGAGGGATCGCCCTTGATAGTATTGTTTGTTCGTGATAACCGGACCGTTACGATTTATTCCGGTAATGGTTTCCGGTTATTTTGACCGAGGCTGTAATCAATATCGCAACTCGTACGAGTAATTTTTATTGGGTATGGATCTTTTTCTTAAAGGGCTTTTGTATTAATTTTTGTTTTTTATTACAATAGACAAATTGCAGAAATAAAGAAATAAAAAGACAGGCCTAGTTAAACCCTTAATGGGCTTAGTTTGGTGAAATACTATAAAACAGCAATAACTTTACACGCTAGTATTTATTTAGTAAACAAATTTAGATAAGGCCATAACGTAAATCTTAAAAGATAACAACATTTTAGATAAGGCAATAACGTAAATCTTAAAAGATAAAACATTTTTCACCATCATTATTGTGTATACAATGAGTAAATGATTCATCTAAAGAACAGCAAAAAAAACTGTTCTTAATGGTCTACTTACAGATACAATTGTGTGAGTAGTTCAAAAGGTCAGCTAAGTGTGACAATGCGTATAAACACTAGGACTCGGCAGTATTCCAAAAGTTCCAACTATACAGTTGATCTTCACTACATGAGTAATCAAAGATTCTATGCATCGAAGGGGACGTACGTGTTGATTATTTCTGTTAATGTGATCACTTTTACTCACTTAGCTCTCAAGTAATGAACAAAATTAAAGAAGAAACAATGTAAAAGGAAGTGATGCAAAAGAGAAACGCGTTTGAAGACCAACGTTGCTTTCAAGACTTGGTACTTTTATGTTCACGGTTCACACTGCTTAAATCCACTTTATATATTTATTTTCGATTTTAAATGAAGATAAACTATATTCCAAGCTGAAAAGTTGTGTTTCAAAAAAGAAAAACTATATTCCAAGCTTTTAAAGAAAAAAAAAAATCTCATCGAAGTTATTATCCCTCGACAGGCTTACTCGTTCGCTTCGCAAAATAGAAGTCCACTTGATTAGTCAATAAGGGTTTACTTTATTTTGCTGCCATTTTCTGGCAGTTTTGTTTATGATTATTTCTGTCATTATTAACAATTTTCATATCAAATTTATAAATACTGATTTCCTTCAAAATAGAATTTCCCAGTTTACCATCCTAATAGAAACCCAATAGACTATTAATTATTTGTTAATACATTTCTAAATTATCCTAACTTATATGATTGGAAATAACAGACTAGAATTGGTGATCCAAGCTCTATTACCAAACTTCACCAAACAAGCAAACCCCTAAATATTTTGATAAATGATTTTTAAAAGGTTTTATTAATTTGTCATTATTACATTCAATTTGAAAGGAACATGATGATATGATTTAATAATAAAGATTTTTGTTTTTTTGGTAAGATTCTTAAAATAATATAGTCACAAAATCTGGGTAGATATTATAAATGTAAACTATATTTATAATTATTTAATAAAATTCTAAAAATTATATAACTGTAAGTATAAAATACTTTAAATATTATTTGACAACTGATTTTTAAGTTTTGTTTATGTGTTATCACCACATTTATTTTAGAAGAAAAATAATGATATGTCTTAGTTAAAAAGATACATGGGTACAAATTTAATAATAAAGAATTTGATATTTGATAAGATTTTATAAAGATAGTTACAAAATATGGCTAGATACTATAAACTTAAAACTATATTAATAACTATTACTAAAATTCTAAAAAAGAAAGTATATAACTGTAAATATATTTTTTTCAAAATATAATTTCCTAGTTTACCATCCTAATGGAAACCCATTAGACTATTAATCATTTGTTAATACATTTCTAAGTTATCCTAACTTATATGATTGGAAGTAATTAGACTAGAGGTGGTGATCTAAGCTCTATTACCAAACTCCCCCAAACAATCAATCCCCTAAACATTCTTTCATTTGATAATGATATTTTATGTTTTATTTATGTATCATCACTACGTTCATTTTGAAAAAAAAAGATGATACAGTTCAGTTAAATGATAACATAGTTTCCTCCCGATTAATAAAGATTTTTATTTTTGGTAAATTAATTTTTTAAAATAAGATAGTAATAAAATATGGGTAGATATCATAAGAGTAAACTATATTTATAATTAGTATTAAAATTCTAAAATTATATAATTGTAAATATAAAATGCTCTAAGCACTATTTGGGAAGTGTTTTTGAAGTTTTTTTAATGTATTATCACCCCATTCGTTTTAGAAGAGAAATGATGATATACCTTAGTCAAAAATGTGACATAACTTTCCTTTTACTATCACATGTGCAAATTTAATGATAAAACTTTGATTTTTGGTAGGATTTTTTAAAAAGATTGTTACAAAATATGGCTAGGTACTATAAACATAAACTATATTAATAACTTTATTAAAATTCTAAAAAAAGAAAACATAACTGTAAGTATAATTTTTTTTATTAAAATGAACTTATGATAAAAATAAGAATTTCGTGTAATTATTTATATTTTCATCAAAATTCAATATAAAAATATTTTAGTAAATAAATTATGATAATTTTAATTATTTTTATGAATAATTAAATATTTAATTTTTACTTGGATCCAAATATATAGATGAATAATCAATTTTTAAATTTATTTGAGTTTAAATGTTATAGCATAATTTTTGCGTGATGATTATTGATTTATTGAAAAAAGAAAATAAGTAAATTTTAATGATGTGATAAAATTTAAACAAAAAGTACTCAGAATTGTAATTCTAAATATATAAATACAATATAAAGGCAATTGTTCATTTTTACTTAATTTCGCTTAACTTAACTAAACCTAATTAAAGTAAATATTGTTAAGTGAAAGTAAATAATAAATAGTAATTTATGATTTTATTTTTTATTTTTAAATAAAATAAAATTTATATTTATATTTATATATAAAACTATTTTGAAACAATTATATTTGCGCATGGTACCGAAAACCAAGTAGTACAAATATGAAAGTTAATGACTAGACTTTCTCATAATAAAGAAAACAACAAATGATTATTCTTGTAATTAGTTTCTTACAAATATTACGGGAACATCAATCTTTAGAAATTGGAAATAAAATCATTATGTTAGTTATATAAGTTGGTCCAGTTCGGTGTTAAAACAAACAAAATTGGCTGGGCTCACTACATTGACCCGGTTTTCGTCATACATTTTGTAATTAACTAATTCCTATCTTAATCTTAAAAGACTTAAACGGGTTCGATTTTTATCGGTTATTGATAACCAAACCGGAATGTTCTTTTTTTTCCTAGCAGCTAGTGTTTAAAACTTTACATGAATCAGCACAAAAGTGTCGGCTTCCTAAAAGTATTATTTAATTATGGAAAAACTTTCTCGTCTTCCTTTCCCTTTGGTTCAAAACGTAATGGAATGGGAAAATGACGCATAAGAGGACGATCGTGAAGCCGACACATATGCCTTGTCCGAAAACACCGAAGCCCAAAACGGTAATGACAAAGTGACAAACTTTTCGTATTCTTTATATATATAAAAAATAAAATCGAATACTCTGTTTTTTTTACGTTTGTCTTCGGAAAGCAGGTCCCTTGTTCAAGTGTACGTGGGTGTGTATTCATCGCTTCGCTCGTCTCTCTTCGGCACTCCGGGTGGATTCATTACTTTTTGCTTTATCTAGATATTAATAAAGGTGCTTCCTTTCTCTCTCTCTCCGCGTCAAGTTCGTGTTTATCTATCTGTTTTCTCTCACGTCTCATGATCTGTTTAATCAAAACCCATTAATAGATTCTCCACGTTAAACAAACCCAATCTCTTAAAAATTTGATAAAACCCACCTGATCGTTTTACTCTGTTTTGATCCACTTCCTCTGTTTTCTCTTTGAGTTCCTCATTGATGGGATTCTACTTCTCTTCAATCCGTTATGGCTACTTGAGAATCACATTCCTCCTCGTCCTCTCTTGTGTCCTCTCCAGCTTCTTCGCTACCCCTGTTGATTCCAGCGCTATAAAGCCTAAAACAGAGCATGGTTGCAGTGCCCTGAAGCACTTTCATGACTACGAATCAAAGTGCTCTTACCTGAAAACCATCGACCGTTGCGCGAGTCAAGGCTTCATCGATTACCTCTCTTTTCTCTATTGTAATTTCCAAAAGTTTCCACTTTTGGGTCAATCTCTCCTCTTCCTCTGGCTCCTTGCTCTGTTCTACGTGTTGGGACATACTGCTTCTGAGTATTTCTGTTCATCTCTCGAGTCTCTCTCAAAGCTTCTCAATTTATCGCCAACTGTTGCCGGCGTGACGCTTCTCTCGCTAGGCAATGGCGCTCCTGATTTGTTCGCTAGTTTGGTCTCTTTCATGGGGGAGTCGAAGGGTACTTACGATGTTGGTCTCAACACTGTTGTGGGAGGTTCTTCTTTCGTCACGTGTGTTGTTGTTGGGATCATAAGCATCTCGTTGCGTAGTAGACGGGTTCAGATCGAGAGGTCTGCTTTTATAAGAGACATTTGCTTCTTCTCTGTGGCTATTGGTTCCTTGGCTTTGATTTTGGTTTATGGAAAGATCAATTTCTGGGGCGCTCTTGGGTTCTGTTCGTTGTATGCTGTTTACGTTGCCTTTGTGTATCTTTCTTGGAGGTTTGGTGGAGAAGGTGGTGAGTTTGATCTTGAGTCAGTTCATAAGCGTGGGAGTCTTAGTGAACCAATCTTGCAGAGAGACAATCTTGATCATGAGATTGAAGATGTTGTTGTTAATGATCATCAACGACATTACTTGAAGTTGGTGGTTTGGGTTATGACTTTGCCTATCTACTTGCCAAGGACACTGACGATACCTGTTGTGAGTGAAGCCAAATGGTCTAAACCAACAGCTGTTGCTTCAGTCACATTTGCTCCGGTTCTGTTGTCGTTTCTATGGAACTGGAAGATGAGTCCAACGAGTGTTGAGGCAGGGATTGTTTATCTAACCGGATGTTCGGTCGGTATAGTTCTTGGTCTCACTGCATTAGCCACGACCAAGAACTCAAACCCACCAAAGAAATGGTTATTACCGTGGCTAGCAGGAGGGTTTGTAATGAGCATGACATGGAGTTACATATCAGCACAAGAGCTAGTCGCGCTTCTAACTTCACTAGGCTACATTTTCGGCGTAAGCCCATCGATCTTAGGCCTAACGGTCCTCGCGTGGGGGAACTCGATAGGAGATCTTATAACAAATGTGACCATGGCGTTACACGATGGGGACGAAGGAGCTCAAGTGGCTGTATCGGGATGTTACGCAGGTCCTATCTTCAATACATTGTTTGCTCTTGGGATATCGCTTGTGGGATGCGCGTGGGAGGATTATCCGTTGAGTATTGTGATAAAGACAGATCCTCGTTTGTTGGAGAGTCTTGGGTTTCTGGTTATAGGACTGGTTTGGTCGTTCTTGGTTCTGTTTAGTAATCGAATGAGACTTGGTGGGGTGATGGGTATAGGGCTTTTGGTTATTTACTTTGCTTCACTGTCTATAAGAATTGTACAAACAGTTGGAGATTCTTAGTAACATTTGATTTTAGCTCAACCGTTTCATACGGTATAATATAACCATGGGTTTGTATAATATATAGGGGATATGAGTAGCTTATTATGTATAGCGCGAGTATGGGATATGTGTATGTATAATAAATGTTTAAGAGTTATGGAATTCAAACTGAGTAGCTAGAATTTTATCGGTGTCATAGTCAATAATCTCTACCCATGCATGAAGATGGAGTAAATACTAAATACATACCCACACAATCTTTTTTTTTTTTTTGATCAAACAACAATGCATTACTTAAAGAGTTACTCTCCTGTAAAGGAGTTTGGTACAGGCATAGCAAGAGCTGATTTTGCCACTAAATCAGCCTCAGCATTAAAGTTTCGAGAAATGTATTTTGTTTTTTCTTGGACATATATTTATTTATTTTCAAAAAAGATTACTAAATTGCACCTTTAACGGTTAGTGTCTACAAATAAATATCTAAACTAAAAATTAATAATACTCTAAACAAACAAAATTGTACAATTAAAAGTTAATGATTTTAAAAGATTTAAACCATTTACACATAACTACATGTCAAATGAGTATTAGAACGTGTGTTTAAAATGTTTTTGCATAAAATTTCTTAACCTTTTTTCTATTTTTTAATTATTAAGATATTCTAAAAAGTTCACCAATGAGTATAAGAACACTTCTTATGTTCTCATTGGAGAGTTCTTATCATTAAAAAAACAAAAAGAATAATTTGAAATAGTTAAATGAAGATTTAAGAACTTCTTTCAACACTTGTCAAATTTTTATTGATTTAATTTTTATTTTAAATTTAAACTTTAATTTTTATTTACACTATATTAAAAATTTAATATTTTTTTTGGTTTTAAAATCTCATGGATGAAGTGGCTCTAGTAAATCCCAGTCTTGAGGGAGTTAGCTGAATCGACATCAAGTGAAAACACTTGTCCCTTCTTTGCCACTTTGCATTAAACTTAAGATAAGATATGTTTTCTAAAACAATTGTTTTTGTCTTATTCTATTCAGTTTCTTAATCTCATTAGTCGTGCATAATTATTTGGCACATTTTTCTTGTTTGTCTGCAAATTGTTTAGGATAACTCCATTTTGGCCTTTTCTAATAATTCAAAATGCAATGTGAACTTATTAGCAATGTTTCTTATCGCTGTATAAACTGATTAGGTTTTAACATTTAATTAGTCTATATATCTGCTTCAGTCCGGATGATTCCACCTAATTACAACTTTTTAGATAGAGTTTTGTTTTCTTCTTCTTAATTTGGAATATTAATGGTTGAGCAAAAACCACAAAACAGCTAAACATTTATTTAAAAAGATCAAAATCTAGTTTTGAATGAAAATGTGTTAAATAGTTAATAAAAAAGTGTTCCATTCCAAAGAATTTATAATCATTTTTCGTTGTGTAAATCACCAGTTTCATCATCATATAATGATCATGCATATGAGATACTAATGAACAATTGGATTATGCCACATTTTTGATAGATAGGCTATTGGCAACAGACGATCACAACGAACAATTTGACTTACAATACTCTAGAACCTTTAATAAATTTTGTGTCCTATAATCTCTTGGAAATTGCATTGTTTATAACTCAAACTCCATATCTGGAAATAGAAGCGAAATTGCATTGTTTATAACTCAAATTCTATATCTCTAAATAAAAAAACCTTTAAACCTTATTCAGTAGGTTACGATGCTTCCACGTGTTAATTAGTTAACTTTGCAGCTTTGCTCGCCCAATGCTTTCTTAATTCTAGTAAGGTACTGAGTTTGACAGAAACTCATTGTCCAGCAACAAAGAAATAATATAACCATGACTCTCAATATTCAGAAGACTCAAAATACAAGGAGTTATAGACGCACAACTATCATCTATTTGCAATTTGAGTAAAAGAATATATTGAAGAGGGAAACATAGTTTAGGTCAATCATGCCATTGACTGTGTGAAAGTTGGTAAGAACCATCGACTTCCAGGGAGTTGATCAGAGGAGCAATCAAGTTTGTGTAGTTGCTCCATCTTCCGTGTCTCGAGATTGAAGAGAAAGATATCACTTGTTTTATTGTTATGACTACCTCTGAAATAGATGGAGTTTCTACGGATTCCCTCCTCATTGTTATTGGCGAGAACAGTGATGCCTAGATCCAGAAGCATTGCCTCGTTTCCCAAGGAATAAACTCGTTTAAACAACCCTAATGAACAAACTTTGAAGAGACGGAATGACCAGATTTTAGACTCAGGTTTCAAGAATGTTTCAACCTTGAGGACATCTCCAGTCACAGTGACCACAAGTTTTGTAGCCCAAAGTCTTCTCCTGTCAGCTGGATGAGGACGTCTGGGACTCCTCACAAATATGTTTTCGACATAAACACGTCTACACCAAAAGCTTTGTTGCGGAACCTCTCCTGAAAAATCAAAGATCATCAAACCACGGGAATAACTTAAGAAGTAAAGCTTATGATCTTTGTAAACCATGTCACAACAATCTAAAGCTTCAGGGATTTGAGTCCACGAGGTATCTCCTTTCTTGGAATAGACCACACAACATGTTCCAAGTCCCCAAGAAACTACATAGTCTTTGGTTTTATCGTCGATCCAAAACACAGGGGAACGTATGTGCATGGGTTTGCCCGACCCACTTCCGTTGGGAAGTGTAATGCGAAACCCAACTACGACCCGCTCCACCTTTGTCGTTCCAACCTGTGACTCCGCATGAGGTAGATTGATCCTTTCCTTGGTGAAGAGATTCACAAGGTAGAGATTATTCAAACGGTTTCGCATCAAGAGCCAACTTCCACAAGTCTTTAAACAAAAGATCCTTGGGAGTTCCAAATCGAGATCTTGCGTCTTGTAAAGTTTTTTGTCTTTTTCCTCGGGGTTAAATAAGGTGCAAGAAGAACTATTGTTGTCTTCGGGGAAAAGAAGCAGCCAAGGGATGTGATTATTTTTGGGCACGCATTGTCTCGAAGCTGAGTACCAAGACCAACATACGGATTTGGCTTGTCGGAAATCAGTAAAGCTTAGGCGTTCCAACAGCAAATTCAGGAGATCTGAAGGAAGCTCCGACCAGGATTTGAGACGTTCATGGGAATTATTAGGGTTATGAGTCTTATGACCCTCCTCATCCATCTTCAGAGGAATATTATGTAAATAAAATCGAGTTACCCTCAGAAGTTCCGTATTATTTATTACACAACAAGACCGTCTCACTCGAACCTAAACTAGGAATGAGTTGGTAATATGGGCCTTAATAGGCGCAGTCAACCAGTGTATTCCGGTTATGGTTTTGCATAAAGATAGTATAAATGAGAAAAACGTTTACAGATTTTTAGGAGAGCTTGTTGTTGTTTTTGTTAGAATTGTTGTGGTTATCCATCGCACTTCCTGAATTTATTTTTGGTATAATTCAATAACAACTTTCAAAGTGGATGCTACTTTTTTTTTTTTTTTTTTGGCAATTCTTTTAAATAGTTTTTTAAGTTTTTGTCACAAAATAGTTCTCAAAAAAATAAAATGACCAAAATAGATTTTTTTTGAATTTTTAAACTTTTTTATTTTTTAAAAAATTTGAAACTCTATTCCCAAATTCACCCATTAACTCTAAACCCCAAGTCTAAATTAATTAACCCTAGGGGTACAAATATATTTTTTAGCTTTAAAAAAAAAACTATTTTGGTTATTTTCTTCCTTAAAAATTATTTTTGTAAAAACAATCTAAATGAGCTATTCAAGTGGCTTTTACTTACAATTTAAAACCTCTAAATTATTTAAATAGTACTAAGTTATTTTTCATCAAATTAAAAACGTTACCACTACTGTAAATGCAAATTCCTCTTTAATTTGTATGGTTTTCTAAAGGAGTGATTACAGCAAACATAAAGAACCACAAACACACAAAAATTATAGTATGTCATCGGAGCAACCTTCCTTCACACTGGACGATCATTCTTTAAAAGTTGATAAGTTTTGACTGGCAGTAGAAATTAAATACTAATGACGTATAATGTAAATACTTACAGTCCATGAACAATGAACCTAGAAGAACATGCCAATACTTTCTTAATCCTAGTAAGTGAGTTTGACAGAAACTGAATGTCCAGCAACAAACAAATATAACCATCACTCTCAATATTCACAACACTTAAAATTTAAGGAATTATATACGTCCCACAACTACCATCTATTTGCAAATTTCTTCTTTAACAATAAACAACTATTGCAAAAACAAACCACACAAAATTCTAAAAATTCACAAATACTTAAAATTCACCGGTCGATATTAAGGACTCCGAAGACCCTAGCCAATCTCAAGAACAAGAAACACATGTAAATAGCAAGTAAGCCGCCACCGACAAGCCTATCAAGCCTCATCTTCTTCTTTGGCATTATCACAAGTGCCCAAAGCAAGCCTACCATTAAGAATCCTAGTGTCTCAAGCAACGTATCATCACTTGGAATGATGTACACCACAGGATACTCAGCGAAAGAGGAAATAACAAGTGGAACACCTAGTCCAATCACCGTGTTAAATAGCGGACCTGCGTAACACCCGGAAAGTGCTATTTGCGCACCATCGTTACCTCCGTGAACTGCCACGGTCACATTAGCGATTAAATCGCCTAGAGAATTGCCCCAAGCTAGGACAGTTAGTCCCAGCACGGAAGGACTAATACTAAAGATGTTCCCTAATGATATTAACAACGAGACTAGCTCTTGTGCTATGATGTATGTCCATGTCACACTCATTGTGAAGCCGCCTAGAAGCCAAACCAGTGAGGATTTCTTGGGAGGACGAGAATTTTCCGTCGTCAAGAAGGCTACGATACCGAAGAATACTCCGATTATTCCAGATATTATGTACATAATCAGGTTTCTTTTGGACCCGCTGTAATGAGAACAATAAAGTTCGGTTAGTAGAAGAGGTGCAATAGCTGTGGAAACAACCGCGCAAGGCCTTGACCACTTCTCTTCGCAGACGACGGGGATGGTAAGCCTCCTGGGGAGGTATAGAGGTAGTCCTACGATGCTCACTAGCACCGAGAAGCAAGACGGCTGTTTCTTTGGCAAATCAAGAATCACAATCTTGAATTCTTGTTCTTGAGTTCTTGATTCTTGAGAAACTTTTTGAGGCCGAACCGGCTTCTCCTCACCGATATAGTCGAGCAACGGGACGCCCATCTCGGCTAAATCCACTCTGGTACGAAGAATCTGATCTGATATAGGTTTCTTGCGTCCCAAGAAATGAGAAACTGATAAAAACCCTACATAGAGGAGATAAATGGAAAGGTAACAAAGTGCAACCCATATGGTTACTCGTCCAACGAAGACGATCAAACCGAGACAACAAAGAGCGACCAGAAGGAAAACCACATCGCGTATAAAGCTGTACTTGTCGACAGAGACATCTCTAGACCCAATCAACAAACAAATCGTCCCGACAACGAAGCTAGACACGAAGAACACACCGCCTAGAACAGAGTTGAGTCCAAAATCTCCATTATTCGACCTAGTGAAAGAGACAACACTTGAGAATAAATCAGGCGCACCGTTTCCTAGAGAGAGAAGTGTAACACCAGCCATCGTAGGAGAGAGCTTCAGAACCTTAGACAACTTGTCTAAAGAAGGACAGAAGTAACTCGCGGCCGTGTCTCCGAGCAAGTAGAACAGAACAAATAACCAAGCGGATAAAACTAGATGGCCCAAAACAGGGGATTGTCCGAAGATGCAGAAGAAGATCTTGAGATAGTCTATGTAACCTTGAGTGTCACATTTTGATTGTGATATGATGTAAGAACACTTGGAAAGGTGATCTTCAAGGGATGCGAGTCCGTCGCTGCAGCTGTCACTGCCACCGCTAGCAAGAGAGTTTAGGGGTTTGACTGAACCGGAGTGAGGAGGATTTGGTGAAGCGAAGTGGAGATAGATGAGGAAGATGAAGAAGAGGTTGATTAGAAGAGAGAGATAACGTGAGCTGAGAGGTGAGGAGAAGAGACTTGCCATTCAAGGAAGCAAATTGGTTTGAAGTGGGAGCAATAATGAGGGTGTTAGGTTTTTGATATAATAATGAAAACATGATGTGTTTTTTTTTTTTTATATATTTGTGTTAATATTATTGATGTGAGATTTTGGATGGTTAATATATTAAAACATACAAGTTTCCTTTTCATGCGGATGTGAGTAGGTGGAGCAATTGTTTTTTAATGAGAAAAATTGAGTGGGGGAGGCTACATTCAATTATTCATACAAGGAAGAAAAATCGAAGTTGATAAAGTGTTTTTTTCTCTTGTACAATCTGTTTATCTTTAATTGATTTTTACGAGATATTCTCGTATGTGACATCATTTTATTTTATTTTTATATGGTCCAACTTGGAGTCCAGTTTTCTAGTGTAATAGTCACCGAGGCAGGTAAACCACACGTGTTGGGATATTTGTGCCAATATTATAAGACTATTTTCAATATATTTTACGATTTTTACTTCTAAAATGAAAAAAATGTTATAATATTCTTTAAAATAGTAATTTGTAAATATATATTAAAATAGTAAATTTTATTATAAAAATAAAAATAAAGATGTGTTACAACAATTTTACTTCTAAATGCTATTCTTTCTATTTCTTAATAAGTGTTATTTTTATTTTTTCACATAGATTAAAAATTATATAAAAGATTAATATATTTTTATTTAATATATAATTAAATAAATGAGAATAATTTAAATAAAAATTTATTGATTATTCAAAAAGGTAAAAAAGAAATTAATGTACAAAGTTACATTAAAATTATAGAATGATATTTTTTTTAAACAAAATAAAAATATAAAAAGATATTTATTATTGAAACAGAGTGAAATGGAGTATTATAGAAATAAAATTTGGAGATTCTAATCTATTAATGAACGAGTTAGAAAATGTTTTTTTGCGAAGGTAGAAAATGTTGCAAAGTTATCTATTAATCAACTTTAATATTCGAAGAATAGTGGTAGCAATAATCAAAAAGAATGTTCATAGTAAAACATAACTATTCAAGTGCTGCAATAGTTTTCATATAATGGTCGAACTCATCACCAACTTAGGTCATACTTGGTCTCTACAAAATATAAAATAAAATCGAAAACATCAAAATCTGGATTTTTATTTTTGCATATTTTTGTATTTTTACGGCCATCAAAATCTGTACACTGCCTAACGTTTTCGGCCTAAATATTTAGTATTAAACTTAAACTAAATAGTATATTATATATGGCTATATATCCCTGATGAAAATATACATGTGATTGATTTATAAATAAAATTACTAGAATTTGAAAGAAATAAAAGTGGAGAAAACTCCAAAGTCCAAACATAAAGGTCGATCGTTATGATTAAGACCATGATTAACCCTAAGAACCCCAATTGGGGTTCTTAGGTTTTTTTTTTTTCATTCTTTTCTGCTTTTCAAAAAAAAAAAAAAAAAAAAAAGTTAACCAATCGTGGGTCGCCACATGTCCGTGGGACCCGTGAACAGTGCAAGAAACTCTTAAGAACCGGTTCTTATTTAAGAGTTTTAAGAACCGGTTCTTACACTATTCATGGGACCCATCCCTCTAAGAACCCCTCTAAAAACCCCTTTTAATCATGCTCTAAGAAGTCTCTTGGCCGAGTATAGAGGGAGACATCTTTGCGACGTAATCCTAACCGACCACGACTTTTCAAACATTAATCATATCCATGTTCTTATGATTCGATTTTCTTGCCTAATGATACATACACGTCTAATTAAAGCGTAAAGATATGAATAAATTAACTGATAGATGAAACAAACAAAAAAGAAGATCATGGCGATAAACTTCGGACCGCCGGCTTCTTTTATTTTTGTCGGAAACCGACGGCTTTTTTTGAATAATTTTATCCATGATTTGAGAGGGTTGAAAATGAATTATTAGTCTATTTTCATATTCGTTCCTCTTTTATCTTTGGCAGTTAAGTCATTTGGCATATTTTGTTTTATATTTGAAGTGTATATTTGTAGTTATAAATCATGAATAGAAACCATAAACATTACTCCCTCTGTATTATAAGTGGTTTTTAAGGGTTTTTTACAAAGATTAAGAAAACACAAAATTTTATGTAATTATCTTGATTATACAACAATAAAATTAAATAAAATTAGTTCGACCAATAAAAAAAATAATAGTATTTTGTAATTGGTCATAAATTTTAACTAGCATTAAATTTTGTTTAGAAAAGTGAAAATATCACTTATTTTAAAATAAAATAAAAATTCTTAAACAATACTTAGATTGATACAGAAGAAGTATTAAAAAATAATATTTTGAAATTTATAATTAGATATATTGTCTCTAGTTTTTTTTTGAATTATGACTAATATTTTATTTGACTGTCTCAAACAGTAGTTGTCGAATCCTACTTAGTAGGTTTGGACGTTTGAGGGTCTGTCAAATTCAGTTAGGTTAATTTGAATTTTTAGATTTTTAGTATTATGTTTATAAATTCTATTCGGATTTTACTAATTATCGGGTTGGGTTCAGTTCGGTTCTTTCTGAACTTGGTTCAAATCGAATTATAACCAATATATAAAATCATCTAAAAATATTTTTGTAAAACCAAAAAATACAAAAAAACTCAAAATAAACAAATTATTCACAAAACTAATTAAAAATTAGTTAAACTATCTAAACAAACTGAAATTATTCAAAAATAACAAATAAAATAAATTACAAAAATCTTTAGAATACTATAAAATATATAAATTAACTTAACATATATAAAAATATTAACATATTTAACTAATTTTAGATATCTTCGGATCCTAATTTGGATTTCGGTTCGGGTTATATCCATACCCCAAAGTACTAAGCTCATAAGTCTCATTCGGATATTCTTGTATAACGGTTTGAATCCGGTTTCAATTTTTCCGGTTCGTGTTTAGGTAGGTACAATATCATTTTAAACAATTAAATTTAAAATATTAGGAAATGATAACATGATTTTTTTAAATTTTGTTTTTGTTTTTTCTAAATAAGCTAAATAGGATAAGATATATTTTCTATCATTTTTTTATAAACTTAAAAAGTTGACATTTTTGTTATATATGTAATTTAAAATGTGCATACAAATAAATATTTGTGCGTGAAAATATATAACAATATATAATCAGTTTTTTATATTAAATTTTTGTATAATTTTTAACACATAATTTTTTTTGATTAATACAATACTTGGACAAACAAAAGTATTTAAACTGGTAATATATATAATTTTTGGATTCACTGATATAGTAACAAAATTTTAAATGTGTAATTGCAAAGTTAAGAAATAATTTTCCAAGTACCCGTTACTTTTTTATTAAATAGTTAATATTTATGAAAATATAACATAAATATTATTTTTCAAACAAATAATTTTCATTTGCAAATAAAAATATAGTTATTTATTTGTTTGCCTAATTCATTGTTATTATTATATTTGGTTTTCTCAGTTATGACTATGTATGTAGTGACAAATATAATTAATAATTTTTGTATGATTGAGGAATATATATACATATATCAATCATTGGAATTTGCGTTAAACTTAAAGGCAGGAATAGTTATTTTTAAGCATAACCGTCTCCATATATGAGGATTATATAAAAATGGGTTCCTATAACTATGGAAATAAAATAGAATAAATAACAAAAAAATAACAACAATTGTACAAATAGCTTTATATTGGTTGGTAAGTCCAGTTGTGGTAAAAAAATAATATTCTAAAGAGTTGTAGAGGTAAATGTTAACAATGATCTCTTTTCAATAATATTGATATTGATTGGACAATTCACTTTTATCAACACGTACGTATTATTTGAAATTAATTAAAATTTTAAACTAAATAATCAAAACATGTCAATATTTCCAATTGGGTAATAGTAATACAAACCTCAGTTAATCCAACCAATTCTCAAAAGTACTTCGAAGTTGTTTAAAAAAAATCTTGATCAATAATATAAACGAGGCGCAAAAAAAATCGATAGCACATGGCACGTGATGATATCATCAAAACAACCGACTAAACATTTATAAAATAACATGCACGTGCAATCTCGTAAAAAAGTCTCACATTTTATGATTGTTGTGATATTCTCGTCCAAAAAGGATCGGTATTCTTTTATTTAGGTGGGAAGCTAAAATATTGAGAAGTAGAAAAGAATCCGAAGATTCTAGGTATATTCATTTAGCTGGCATGGCAGTGTAGTACAAAATATAAACTCTTATTATATATTTCAAGAACGTAGTTTATAAAAAAAAAAGCGCAATAATGCAAAGAACACGAGAGCAGTCGATTCTTATGGTTCTCTTCTCGATGTACCAAAATTTATCCTCAAGAAGCAATCACATGGCTGAAATTTTCTCAAATTAGGCCTTTACACAAGACCCTTACGTGTAGAACAGACAATATATATGCATATTACAAATGACATATTCATTATATTATTTTGAGTTATATTCATTTTAACCACCTTTTGTGTTTTTAGATATACGGTCTCATGACATTTAGGAAGTCATAAATATTTTCTTTTTAATTGATTTTACTATTAAAAAAATCAACAATTTGGAACCATACAATCTATGTATTATCGAACAGATGTAGTTTATTGATAAAACTGGTTTAGAAAAGCCAAAGTTGGTTTAGGTTTATATCACGGTTATTATCATTTCAACGATATATTAAAAAGATAAGGATAAGGTTTGCAAAACATATAGAATGGCCGATGAGTACCATAGGTTTGTGATGCCCTAATTTCGTCTAACCAACAGAATCTCATCGTACAATAAATTATATGGCTGAGCTGTTGATGTGTAGATATGTAGTACTAAGAGCAACCCCATGGCAGGGATGAGGATGGGTAACTACCACTAATATATTATTAAACAATTAAAGTAAATGAGAGATCAAACAAAATATATGAAAACAATTTTTTATAAGAATTTGTGTAGAATTTCTAGTGTTTTTTTTTCTATACAATGTTAAATTAATTTAAAACAACATTTGTATAGTGACTATAACATTAACTTAGTGTGACAAAATCAATTCAAAATAGAAAATAAAAAAAAATTATCTATAAGAAAACCATGTTTTCATGACCTCTGTATGCTTTTGAGCATTCATCATTTGCATATTGGAAATTCGATTCCTAACCAACTTGTTGATGCATGTGCTTAACATTGATGTGGTGTTTAGCTTTTTTTTGGTGAACAAAAAAGTGGTTTTATCTTTTTGCCGGAAACTCAAACATTGTAAATAGTCATTCTCAACATGAATTAAATTCAAATAGCGGAAATTACAACCGTAACCTCTTTACTATTAGGCCAACTCAACGTTAGTTGTAGTGTTTAGTTTTTCACCAAGCATTCACCTATTCCTTTCATACCAAATAGTAGATAAAGTAGTGTATACCACATATTTGAGAAGAAACAATTGTACTTGATATATTGTTTGGTCGTTTAAAAAAACTGTACATAATTAACTATCAATTTCCTGAATACACTTTACACTTTTTTGGGAAACCGAAAGCATACATCCAGAAATTTGTAAGGCTCTGAATGATTAAGTTTATTAGCTGTAATTTCCCAGCAAATGAAAGAAATTTTGCTGTCCACAAGCTGATTCTTGATCGAATTTTCTCTAGGAGAGTAGAACTTCTAGTGTTTTCTTATCTCTTTTTCATTGTTTGCATTTTCTGTTATTAATCAAAATTTAATTATTTAATAAAATTATAATAAAATAATAATAATGTATAAGTTAAATACTCAAGTTCAGACACCAACCAATGGTCATACTCTAAGTAGTGTATATAAGGAAACCAAAATAGTTATTTGTAGACAGACAAAAACAAGACGTGATAATCGGATGCACATGGAAATGAATGGAAGTAGGTGACAAAGAGATAAGAATTGGAAATGAAATAAGGAAAGTGGTAGTGAAGAACTGAAATTGGTAATTATGTTGGTGATAGTAGTTAGTTTAAAGCCTAATTTAGGCGTGTTATTTAACTAATACATAACCATGATTAGAAATGGTTTGGACATGATATATATTTACTGATCGCTTTGGTAGCAATGTCAATCCTTAACAGACACTAAAACAAAATGAAGTACTAGAATGTCAGTGCATCTCGTCTAATCTTTAGTTTCTTGTACGCTTTCTCAAACGATCACAATATAATATCGATATTATAACCGGGTTACAACTATTATGATAACTTTGCGTTAGCCAAAAATTCAAAACATATAGGTATTTTTTTAATAAAAAATAGACAAGCTAACACCAAAACTAAAAATAATAATAACTTACACTATAGAACTGGAAACTAAAGCTATTTATTTAGTACTAGATAGAAAATATTAAGATATCATGTATAATAAACACAGTTATAGTTATGTCAGCATCTAAATTCGAACAAGACATAATGCATTTCTAAAATAGCATTAGCTAATAATGTATTTACATTATCTTAGGGATGGTTCGGAATTCGGATAATGTATCTCTTGATATAATTGTCTTCAAGCTTAAAACTTCGAATATTAAAATCCCCATACAATAAACTATACACATTTTTAATGTATTTACAAGCTATAATAAATTTTAAATTGTTTCTATCCAGGCTTGCAGCATAACAAGATAGATATAGGCCGTTATAACTATGGGATAATATCTTCCACGATATACCCGTTATGAGACCGGCCCACATAGAAACTTAAAGAGGCCAGAAACAAAAGAAGATACACATCAACATGGATAGATAAAACACCAAACGAGACGATAGCACTTGAAGAAAGGGTAGTCATAGTATGAAGTTTCGCTTTATGCGATTGTACTTCTCTTTATTGTCATCTATGCTGCTATTCTTCATATTTTTTGGTCGGTCCGATTAATATCTGCAAGTTGCAATTGTTGGGATGTAAGAGTTTTAGTGTTTTGATATGAAAACGTAAGCACAAGGCTATCTTGTTTTGTGGTGGTTGATGTTAAAGTTGTAGTCAAATGCTCTCTGTTTGCTGGGATATCAATTGTCCTATAGGGGAATTGTTAAAGGGTGAAGTCCTGGGTTTGAAGCGCACTAATAACCTAATTATGGAGTTAGTGGGAACTCATAAGGGAGGGGTTAGGGTCGATGCGCTGCAGCGCTGTGAACCTGAGGTCCGAGTGAGCGGGATAGGTTGTCACATACTACCACAAGGGAGCCTTCTTCCAGGCGGATCCTGATGACGTGGCGGGATCCGTTGGTAGTGATGGTATATTCCAGCGTGACTTCTCTGCTCCAACTGGAGAAGATAGGTTGAACAAATCGATTCTGCCTAAAGTCATGCAAGTTAAAGCACTTTGGTCGCAGTGGAAGAGTTAAATGGACTCACTTTGTCAATGAGGATACAACAGATTGGAGTAACCCGTAAGTGTTTCCTTTCTTGCATTTGGTTAGTCATAGCGTTTTGATGTAAAACAAAATAGTAGAAACGTTAAGCTCAGAACTGAACTGGATCATTGGAAGCAAATGTGAACGGGGGATATGGTACGTGGGAGAATCATGTATCTGCTTTTTGAATCTTTGTTTTTGTTTTGGCATCATGAATGATGGTGCAGGTGGACTTCAAATGATCCTCTGCGCGAAAAATACAACAAAAAAATGGCAGGGATGAATGGGTCCTTTAGAGAAACCAAAGGGGAGCAAGAAGATGAAAGATTGGGAGACATAAACAGCATCAAGATCTGATCGAGTTTAAGCCAAAACTGAAACAAAGAGGTTTTATCTAGTTTTAAAAAACATCTTATGCTGTTATCTCTGAGAACTCTTAAGTCGCGGTAATTAATAATATTGCTTTGTTAGTTGTTACTACTATAAGCTTTGATGTTAATCCAGTTCAGCTCTAGCTGTGTAAGCATTGTAATCTTTAAAAAAAATTGACTCTTATCTAACAAAGGTTTGGCTTTGATTTTACTATATACTCACTTGTTAATATGAAGCCTTATGACTGAGATTTATCTTTATCATTTATGAATCTTTATATCTTTATAGATTGGTTAAATTATTAATTTTCAAGTGAAATAATAATGTATATGTATGTTTGTCTTTATAAACTCACATGGCTAAAAACATGTCTTTATCATAGTTTTATTTATAAAGTTCTATAAGCCAGCTACTTTTAGGTCTTGTGGTTCGTTGTTTATTAATATTATACGATCTACCAACCTCAAGATGGCGAAAAATGTGAGATACAAAATATAATATGGTCGTGTAATCTTTTACAATAATCATTTTATCAAATATACATTCTTCTTCTTTTTTGCGTTTGAGCTGTTTAGAGTATGTTATTGTTCAGAATAATAAAACGAAAATAAAATTGAATATCTTCATTAAATGCTCGTGTGAATACTGCTAGATCTGAATCCACCGACAAACCAGATTTAAGGATGCATATGCAAATTCGAGAGAGTTACACTATGGGTTACTTTTCATTGGGTCTATTGCATGTTGGGGTACTTTTAAGTAAAGGTGTATTTTTGGGCCTTCACCAATGTAGCGGGTTGACCTTAATACCCTTCTTGTAGACGAGATGTGAAAATCTGGTCACTGTAAACAAAAAGAAGTAACCACTCTTTTGTCTCTTTAGTTGCAATTAATCGGTATGTTTATTGACCAGTGGGACAAATTGGTGACCGTTAGATTGAGCTATTTTAAAACTCATCCGATGGCTCATAATTAACAAGTACGATTTTGCTAAAAGAGTCTTTTTTTTCAATCTCGTTTTTTTAATGGTCATCGACATCACCGTAGGTGCCTCCAGAAACAACATAACACGCAACCCCCTGTCGATTTTGGTTTTGAAACGAGTTATTGATTGTCAACTCCTTTGTTTGGATATCTAGTCTTCGGCGGTGATTTCCGTGTAGTATAACAAGAACTGGTTTTTGTGGTTGGTTGTGGGTGGTTATTTTGCACGCTAGCATTGTGTGGAAGGAAGTTGTGGTCAATTTGGTGTGGTTATGTTAAAGTAAATTTGTTGGGATGTCTAATTTTCATAGCGGATTTTCGTTTAGTATAACTAGAACTGAGCTTGTGGTTGGTTGTGTGTGGTTATTTTGCTCCTTAGCATTGTTTCGAAGAAACCAGTGGTCAATTTTGTGTGGTTATATTGAAAGCATTGTTATTACTATCTTTTAAGAGTTGGGGTTAGTGGCTTGTGGTTGTTGCACAGTATATGTCGCAGGAAGTTCGATAAGTGGACATAGTAAGATATGCATATGAGGAAAGGGCTTAAGTGGATGCTACATTGTTTTGGGGTTGATACCACGAGAAGAGTTACACTTAGTTCATAAAATACGTTGTCATGCCGATTACACTTAGTTCATAGAATAAAAGGGAAAAGGGAAGATGCGTGTATGCTATGTTAACAGGTGAAAGTATTAGAGGAGGATTACATAGAACATATACTGATGTGGTTGTTTAAATCTGTTCAAGGTAGAAAATTACGATCGAGAGAGACATCATGTTAGAGGAGAAGATTTCTAGGGTTAAAGAATTGGGGGAAAATGAACCAAAAGTAAGAAGTAAAAAATCTATATTTTATTTCTTTTCTTTTTATTAGTAACTGGACTTTTCTGGTTGGGAGGGTAATTTAGACAAAGGACAATGAGAAAGTATTGGACAAGTAGAAAGTATGTCATAGTGTTATGGATCTGAGAAAAAGTATGTGTAAGCGTAAAATTCTCTGCAAATTTCTTGCTACTTGAAGTCTTAGAGCATCTTTACTCAGCGTCTTTTAATGAGATAGCTAAAGAAAAAATATATTAAAATAATGAAAAAGGAATAGTAAAAGGAAAATACGTTCCTTAAATGAGCACGATAACAAACGTCTCTTGTTCTAATAAAGTCATGTGTCAAGTTATAATTGGTCAATCCTTTTTCTATAGAAGTAAATTTTAACTACAAAATATATATGATTAAATTATTATTACTTTTGCATTTAGAACCTGTTTTTAAGATGTTTAGCGATGAAGGTGCTCTTATGTGACTGTTGCTCAATTTACTTGTCGTGATTGACAATTTGTCGTAGTAAACAAGCACATAATACAACTCATTTAAATACTTAACTAACGTATAGTTTACTTTTCCTGAAAATAAATAATTACTAACCTATAGTTTTCATCTATACTGTAATCAAACTAACCTATAGGAAAAATGCAGCAACTTGTTGACTGTTTTCTCTGTTTGCAACAACACCATATTCTTCATTTATTATTTTAAAACTCATAATACACATACACAATTTTCAGTAGGCCAGTGTCCAAACTAGTTATTGAACTTATAATATTATCACAAGTCCCGCAAAATAGCTTATAATAATCAAGTAGTGTATGTGCGCTATGGTTAGTCTCTGATAAACTTTAGTGAAATAATAAAACTGAGGATTAGTGATTCGTGACATACTGATCCCACTATGCATCTAATATATTAAAACTTAAGTACAAATAAAAATTAACCATGAGTTTTCTTAAATAATTACAATGGTACGCCACTGATTAAAACACAGTAGTTTTACGCATTCAATGCCAATAAGTATTTTTTAAAAATACTTAGTTATCTTAGTTAATATAGTAAGGATATCATTAGATTTTTTCAGCATACAAAATTGAAACTAAATATGCTATTTTCCTTGCAAAACTCAATACCATTAAAAAAATATTCCTACTTCCACACAATCACCATTTAATACAGAAAATCATAACCAAATATTTTTCTATTTGAAAAAAACAGCATCCAATTTTTTTCCCTATTTCTATGCAATCACCATATCAAAAAAAGATATATGTTAAGTAATACAATCATTATATTCGAAAAATCAGAACATGCAAAACACGTATTCCTTATCTTTATAAAGTGTATTTTGTTTTTACTATGGTACAATCTAAAAGGAAAGTATATAAAATAATTTAATTATATTGGTTTGATTTTGCGTTAAAACATAACTAACAAAATACTTTTTATTTACTGTTTTGGTTTCATTATTTTCTGTTTTGTCTAAATGATGTATTTATTATTAAAAATCTTAATAAAATATTTTAATTTTGTATTCAACTTTAAAAAAAATATTTATAATTTAATTTAATGAAACCCACAGGTATACTTAAGCTCTAATATAATCTCTTTAAATTAATACTCTATAAATTAATATATACTAAAAAATTTTATAAAATAATATAATTTTATAGTCTCAAATTAAATTTTTAGTTTAATTAATATATCAATAAATTAATAATTTATAAATTAATAAAAAATATAGTTTTGGTGTAGTCTCAACATTATTAATTTATAGAAGTTTCGCTGTACTTTACTATTTAATTTACTAAATAAATTAAATAAAAACACAATAAATAAAAACACAATCTCATTAATTTATAAATGAAGGCTAATCACATTGAATAAGACACAGTAATGTCAAAACTGAGAAACATATAAATCTAGATCATAGTAAGTATATACAATTAAATTTATCAAATTTTCAAAAGTAAAAAAATATTATGATTATAAAGAACAAACACCCGTGTGGACGCACGGGTCAAAAGCTAGTATAGATTATATTCATAGACTAATAGTATGTAATGTGGACTTTCAGTCTTATGAATGGTTTAACGCAGGACGGATTACACTAAGGCTTAAAAGATAGTTTGTATAATAAATCTATTATTGTACCCGTCAAAGTTTTGGTGTATCATCACTAGCATGCAAATATTTAACGTTATGAACTGAACATAAAGAAAGTTCAAAAATTAGATCAGGAGGAAAAAGTAACATGTAATCAAAAGGAAGCGATGAAGTTAATAGAATTTAGTTTTAAAAAAAAGAAGTTAATAGAACTAAAGAATTAATGTTTGGTGGCCAAACAACAAGATTAAGACCAATCACCACTTTGTTTATGGATTATAAACAGTAAGAACTATAGTATGTAAATATGTATAGTATGATCTATGACTGATAAGTACAACTAGGCCTGGGCATAAAATCCGTAACCCGAAATCCGAACCGAACCCGAACCGAAAAACCCGATCCGTACCCGGTCCAACATATAAAAAATACCCGAATGGATCTTCTAAGGTGGTATAAAAAAATCCAAATCCGAAGTGTTATTAACCAAACCCGAACGGGTAACCCGAAAAACCAAAAAAACCGAAAAATCCGAAAAAAATATCCGAAGAAACCGATCCGAATGTCCAAACTATTGTACAATATAATTATATGAAACATAAATATATACTTCAAATATTTAATTTCATATTTATTTTGATATGTTATCTAACAATAAGTATCTAAAATTAAAATAAATACCTTAAATACTTAATTATATATAAATAAGTATATATTTCTTATGTTTTGCTTTTAAATTTTAGATTTTATTTCGGGTATATCCGAACCGAACCGAACCGATATCACCCAATCCGAATGATATATGGTTACTTTATGGGTTCTAGGATGTGATACAAAATCGACCCGAACCCGATGTGTTATATCCGAACCCGACCCGTATTTGCAAATTTACTAGAATGGGACCTAAGAGGTGTTATAAAAAAGAACCAAAATCCGAAAAACCCGACCCGAACGCCAACAAGTACCCGAACGCCCAGGCCTAAGTACAACAACAAAAGTTAAATCCTTGACCTAATATGTCGTACTCTTAGAGCATCCGCAACAGAGAGTCGTTACGAGGAGTTTTTAGCGAAAAAATAATTAAATAATTAGTGGACTCCACCAAAACCTAAGGATTCGATCTTTAAAATCCTTAAATAAGGATAATTCTTATACTATTTGCGATACGTGACGGCACGCGATTAGTTGATATATTTTTTTAAAAAAAATCTGAAAAAACAAAAAAAAACAAAAAAAAAAGTTTCAATGACTCCATTGTGGATGCTCTAACCAGTTTACCTCAACTACCTAAATTGAGTCGATTACTTATAGTAAATTTAAAGAGGAAAATGAAACATTATTGTTGATATCAGAAAAAGAAAAAAAAATAGTGTGAACTACCAATAGTATTATTGTTATGACTAGTGGCGGAACTAAAAATATTTTGTATTGGGGTCAAAAAAATTTATAGGGTCAATTTTTTTTTTTAATTAGAGTCAAAAAAAATTCTTAAAAAAAAAAGAAATAAATTTTTAAATATGGTGGAATCAGCAGATTTCACTATCCTTACCTTACCTCCGCCCCTGGTTATGACTAAGATGTATATATTTATTTTATCAAATTTTGAATGTTGATAAAAATAATAGAAACTGAAAATTTTCAATAGTTAAATAACTCAAGTATGAATTCAATAATTTTTTCGAAAATAATTTTCATCAATATATTAATATTTTAAGTTCGATAAATCAGTCTGGCCGGATGATGACTTTGGGTTATAACAAGTTCTAAACCAAGTGGATTTATTTTTGTTCCATAAACCTCCATTACTATATTTATCCTAACATGTTAGATTATTAATAAGTAGTTGAATCTAAATCATGAATTATCAGCCTTGTCTTCAATCTTCTCTTATCGTTCTTATTTTGGCAATTTCTCATTTTCGGTTTCATCAAATTTGTATTGTTGTTTTAGTTATGTTTGATACCAAATTGAACGATTATTGTATCAACTGTTTTTTATTTCATGTTTTTTTTTTTTTTTTTAGTTTTGTTTTCGAACCAAGTTTAGAGGTTTTATATTTTACAAAATTATTTTGTAAACATTTCCTGAGTGAGTCTCCAACTTGGTTTCCAAAACGCTGTGGAACAGGCCTCGATGTCGATACTCTTCCCGGTGACACAAAAAACGCCGTCGTATAAACTATGAAATGTGAATCTCCACCAACCTCCGTGGGTCCCACGCCACACCACCCACAACTACTAATCCCTCCCACGTACACCAACTCCGCTTCACGTTTTAATCCCCTATTTAATTCCCTTAATATACTTTTATAATTACGTTTAATAAAATGATTGGACTTCACTTTACTGCTGTCACAAACTTTTTTTTTGAGTGAACTTAACTAATAAAAATATCAATAACCAAAAAAAAGAACCAGCTACCAGTATTGCACAAGAAATTTATATTTAAGATATTACACGTATCGCATAATGTATCATTTATTTCTAAAATATAATAAATACATAATCGTATTTTTCTAGCTACAGTTGATTTATTTGACTTAAATTTGGTATATTCCAGGGGAATAAACACAGCCGTAAAAAAGAATTAAAATAAAGAAAGAAATGATTATTGCCGAAAATATCCAGCACCACCAGATCTCAAAAGTATTATTTTTGCTATAAATAAAGTCACAGAGGCCACTCTTGTTCCTCGTCTTCTCTTCATCGTAGCCAACCCTTTCTTCCTTCTCTTCTCCGATTCTTCCTCCGCGAGGTACGTCTCCTAGACTCTATCGCTCCCCTACGTCTCCCTTATTTAGCTCCCTTTGCTCTCCATTTCGTTTCTCCTCTCTACTTTGTTGTTATTAGTGTGATCGGATTTGAATTTGATCTCTCCGCGATCTGTTTGTGTGTTCGTATTGTCTTTCATCACTGAGATCTAAACGGTGAGAGAGTTCGTCGATTACAGATCTGAGCTTTGTTAGTGTCGTTCCATTTGTAGATCTTGTGGATCCGGATCTGTAGATCAGATCAGCTCGTGTGTGTGTGTGTGTGTTAGATCAGGTTTAACACATCTCGTAGTGACAAATGTTGAATGTGATTTGATTCTACTGTGGAGTAGACTCATCTCGTTTATCATCTCAATTCGTGTATACGACAAAAGCTACCTACTTTTCGATTTCTTTTTGTAAACACATGAAGTTTAAATCTGTCAGCTTCGTTGCCGCTTTCTTGGAGTCTGAAACTTTGTTTTATTATCTTATATATTAATAAAGTTACCGTCTTTTTATCTGATTCAAGAGATACTGATCTTAAATTGTTTTTATTTTATTTGATGCAGTAAATCGAAATGGCGTCGCACATTGTTGGATACCCTCGCATGGGCCCCAAGAGAGAGCTCAAGTTTGCATTGGAATCATTCTGGGATGGTAAGAGCACTGCTGAGGATCTCCAGAAAGTGTCGGCTGATCTTAGGTCTGCCATCTGGAAACAGATGTCTGAGGCTGGGACTAAGTACATCCCTAGCAACACCTTCGCTCACTACGACCAGGTTCTCGACACTACTGCCATGCTTGGTGCTGTTCCACCTAGGTATGGATACACCGGTGGTGAGATCGGGTTGGATGTTTACTTCTCCATGGCTAGAGGAAACGCCTCTGTTCCCGCCATGGAAATGACCAAGTGGTTTGACACCAACTAGTGAGTCTCCAACGCTTTCTTGTGTTACTTGCAGTTACATAGTTAGTTTTGATTTTTTTTTTTTTTTTTGAGTTTGGACTAATATTAATAATTTTTTTTATACAGCCACTACATCGTCCCTGAGTTGGGCCCTGAGGTCAACTTTTCTTACGCATCTCACAAGGCTGTGAATGAGTACAAGGAGGCCAAGGCTGTACGTATCATTCTTCACTTTTCCTTTTATTAGGATATTACTAATTTCTGGAGATCATAGGCTTTGTTTCGAGAAGTTAGTGTCTTAGCTTAGATTCATTGAATGGTGTCTCGCATAGGATGCTGATACGTTAAGAATATACTCACTTGCTTATTCACAAACCACAGTTGGTCTGATTGAATAGATGGCAGAAATTAATTAGTCTATGGTTGTCGTAGTTTCTGCCTAAAGTTCTGATCTGATAATCTTGATGTGTATGCAGCTTGGAGTTGAGACCGTCCCTGTACTTGTTGGCCCAGTCTCCTACTTGTTGCTTTCTAAGGCTGCCAAGGGTGTTGAGAAGTCATTTGACCTTCTTTCTCTTCTCCCCAAAGTCCTCGCTGTCTACAAGTAAGAAATTACTTCGTTTTATCTTTATTTTAACATCCATGTCCTTGATGCTACGAATGATCCTCTGAAACACCACTGACATGATGACTTTGATTTGTCTACAGGGAGGTTATTACCGAGCTTAAGGCTGCTGGTGCCACCTGGATTCAGCTTGACGAGCCTGTCCTTGTTATGGATCTTGAGGGCCACAAGCTTCAGGCGTTTACTGGAGCTTATGCTGAACTTGAATCAACTCTTTCTGGTTTGAATGTTCTTGTGGAGACCTACTTCGCTGATATCCCTGCTGAAGCATACAAGACCCTAACTTCGTTGAAGGGTGTGACTGCCTTTGGATTTGATTTGGTTCGTGGCACAAAGACCCTTGATTTGGTCAAGGCAGATTTCCCCGCCGGAAAGTACCTCTTCGCTGGTGTTGTTGATGGAAGGAACATCTGGGCCAATGACTTTGCTGCGTCTCTCAGCACCTTGCAGGCACTTGAGGGTGTTGTTGGAAAAGGTATTATATCCTTCCACATTCATCTGCCTTTTCACCCGAGTCACCTGACAAGATTACGGGAATACTAAAAAATAAATACTTCAAATGTTGATCTGATGTCTTTCTGCATTGATTCAGACAAGCTTGTGGTCTCAACCTCCTGCTCTCTTCTCCACACCGCCGTCGATCTTGTAAACGAGACCAAGCTTGACGACGAAATCAAGTCATGGTTGGCGTTTGCTGCCCAGAAGGTCGTTGAAGTGAACGCATTGGCCAAGGCTTTGGCTGGTCAGAAAGATGAGGTATTCTTCCCAGAAATTTTTTATCCACCTGTGTCTTTATTGGATCCTTGAATAATCTGCAGTGTAAATGATTTGGTAAGCACTAGAACTCTAATATTGTTTTTCTTTCAGGCCCTTTTCTCTGCCAACGCTGCTGCTTTGGCTTCAAGGAGATCTTCCCCAAGAGTCACCAACGAGGGTGTTCAGAAGGCCGTAAGTTTGAAGCCAAACAAAAACCATGTTCACGTTCAACGATTTATGTTCTTTATATTTTATTGATCGGATGTTTTCTGATTGTTTATCTCAGGCCGCCGCTTTGAAGGGCTCAGACCACCGTCGTGCAACTAATGTCAGTGCTAGGCTCGATGCTCAGCAGAAGAAGCTCAACCTCCCAATCCTGCCAACCACCACCATTGGATCCTTCCCACAGACCGTAGAGCTCAGGAGAGTTCGCAGAGAGTACAAGGCGAAGAAGTTAGTCTCCTAAATTTTATCCCTGCTATCTCCCTAAACGGCATGATGCTAACGATTCTTTAATAGGGTTTCTGAGGAGGACTACGTTAAGGCAATGAAGGAAGAGATCAAGAAAGTTGTTGATCTCCAAGAAGAACTTGACATTGATGTTCTCGTCCACGGAGAGCCAGAGGTGAGCTTTTTCCTTCTAATTTTATATGTTAATCGCATGAACTCTCGGAAGTAGAGTGATTTCAATTCAAAGTTATTCCTGTAGCCCTTGTTAATGTTTCTGACGAGACATGTTTCAACAATTTTGTAGAGAAACGACATGGTTGAGTACTTTGGGGAGCAGTTGTCTGGTTTTGCCTTCACCGCAAACGGATGGGTCCAGTCTTATGGATCTCGCTGTGTGAAACCACCAGTTATCTACGGTGATGTGAGCCGTCCCAAGGCAATGACCGTCTTCTGGTCCGCAATGGCTCAGAGCATGACCTCTCGCCCAATGAAGGGTATGCTTACCGGCCCTGTCACCATTCTTAACTGGTCCTTCGTCAGAAACGACCAGCCCAGGTACATACATAAAAAAACCTTAAAGTCTGAAATAAACCACAGCTTACAACAAAAAGAACAAAATCATTAACACATATTCTGGGAAACTTTGTAGGCACGAAACTTGTTACCAGATTGCTTTGGCCATCAAGGACGAAGTCGAGGATCTTGAGAAAGGTGGAATTGGTGTCATTCAGATTGATGAGGCTGCACTCAGAGAAGGACTACCACTCAGGAAGTCCGAGCACGCCTTCTACTTGGACTGGGCTGTTCACTCCTTCAGAATCACCAACTGTGGCGTCCAAGACACCACCCAGGTTCGCTTTCCTTAAAACACATCGCTTGAATCTATTGGAGTGAAATGCTTTCTCAGTTGCTTATAACTTGTGCTTCTTCTTCTGGTTGTATTTTGCAGATCCACACTCACATGTGCTACTCCCACTTCAATGACATCATACACTCCATCATCGACATGGATGCTGATGTCATCACCATCGAGAACTCCCGGTCTGATGAGAAGCTTCTCTCTGTGTTCCGTGAGGGAGTGAAGTACGGTGCTGGAATTGGTCCAGGTGTCTACGACATCCACTCTCCAAGAATACCATCGTCTGAGGAGATCGCAGACAGGGTGAACAAGATGCTTGCTGTTCTTGAGCAGAACATCCTTTGGGTTAACCCTGACTGTGGTCTCAAGACCCGTAAGTACACCGAGGTTAAGCCTGCCCTGAAGAACATGGTTGATGCGGCTAAGCTCATCCGCTCCCAGCTCGCCAGTGCCAAGTGAAGGAAAGCTTGAAAAGAGATGAACGATTTGAAGAAGGATACTCTATAATGGTTGTGTTTTGTTTTGTTTGGTTTAAATTACCTTTAAAAAAAATATTTAGTCGAAGTTAGGTTTGATGCATATGGTCTCCCCCTCTTACTGAGAGAGATGAGAGATATGTATCTTTTGGATTTGTTTTGTGTTTCTCGTTCTGTATCCTTCATTTCTCTTGATGAAACATATCTTTTTTTCTAAAGGGTCTTGGTAGGAAATAAAGATTTGATTCTTCTACAATTGTGGAAACAGCTTCAAACATAGAAACCCACAGGGGATCTAGAGATTCATCTTTGCCTTGGGGTTACAGAGTTGTTGCTGGGGAACTCTATTCACTTTAGGACAGAGGTTAAACAAGAGATTCATCTTTGCGGTTTTTGTAGTTTGGTTGGATTGCACTTGTAACTTTGTAGGAACTCTATTCATTTTACGACAGAGGTTAAATAAGAGATTCAACTTTCCCATAGGTTATGAGTTGGAGCTTTTGATTTGCCTCTACTTCCCTGTTATGATAGTCTGAATTTTGAATAAATTTCAAGCAATATTCTCTTAAATTTGTGGGAAATCAACCCAAAAAAAAAAAACAATTCGTGTCAAAGAAGTTGACAAAAAATCTAATATAACCTATTACGATCCGTTTCTACAAGTTTTTGTTGAAGCTGAGGGAACTTGAGATCCTGAAACTTGGAAACCTTAGATAAATAGTAGCTACAAAAAAGCCAAGTCTCGGTCAAACAAAAATGTGTACAGAGTAAGAGACAATGACATAATCAAAGTGACTCATAAGAGCTTGAAAAAACTGTTGGCTCTGGCATGACAACAAAAATCACATGAGCAGGGATCCATCTGAATTATTAAGAGCTTCTTTGGCTTTCCTGAATTTCCCATAGATTGTCTTGTTAGATTTCACAACATATTCCTTCATGAAGAACTTGATGCCATCCCGTAGTGCTTCATAGTCCGGATTCACAGCAATACGAGTGAACAAGTTCCACACAAGTTTCTCAGTGTTCTCAAAGATGGCCTCAAACAGCATTCGGAAGTGCATGATTCTCTTTGGAGTTAACTGCACTGGATTTGCCAAGTCTACACATTTGAGAACCGCAAGAGAAAGATTGAAGGATACAATCATCTCCGCCACAAATTTCGCTAGATGCATTGATCTCTGAAGTGACATTGACTCTAGTTCTTTAAAATGGTCCCAGATGCAATACTGCATAAACCAACATAAGATGACAAGAGACATAACCGGCTATGGTTCTATAATATAGTAGAAAAGTTACCTGAAGCGTAAACTTATGATTCTTGTCGTGCTCACACAACTTTAACGCGAGAACTGTGTAGTACTTGTTAAATACTTTCTCCTGTAAACAGCATTCAACTAGAACCCTCATGATCTCTCTGTCCTGCTTTCCTGGCAGATCCAATCTCAGAAGTTTCTCAAATGCATCGATGTAGTCTTCACTACTCATGATCACGCAAAATATAGCTTTTCTAGAATCTGTATTCATCCTCTGTGCATCAGCTAGCTTTAACATTTTCTGGGCCTCAACAACCTCTGCGTCCATTGTTTGTGCTACATCTTCAGCGTGGTTTGTTTTAATTACCAAATCGCCAGATAACCACCACTGACCCTTCTTCTTTGGGTCAAGCAGCTTGCTCCATGTGAGCCCTCTTAATAGTACTTCTTCCACTCTCAACTGTGCAAATAGCAAGGAAAAAGGGTATAAACTTACTCATCCCAAAGCAACGGTGAGAAGCAAAAGCTGAGGTCGATGGATCAAAGCTAAGACATTACCTTTTGAAGCCACTTCTTTACCCTTGTGTTCTGGACAGAATCCTCTTTGGCTCTCAACTTGTTGTTCTTGATTGCAGCAATGGTTTCAAACATTTTTTCCATCTGAGAGATGCAGTGTAAGAAACGACTCTAAACATCATAACAAAACATTTTGTTCAAGAAGAGAATCTTTCGCAGGTTGCTTACTGTGAATTTATTTATATTCGTCTTGCAATCCGGGGAGGTTTTAATTTCATTAGCCTTGTTCTGGATGCTTATGATGAAGGTTTTCATAGCCACAGGATCATCACTTCTTATCTTCATGCCACAGCCTATTCAACACATTACCAAGAACTTATAAATGTAACAAAAAATCTCAAAACATCTGATATGACCAAGCAAGGATAGTAGTAAAACTTACAATCTAAAACAGTTAAAATAGTGGAGGCATCAACTTCAGTCAGCCGATTCGCCAATGTCATTAAGAAATCATAAATAAGATCACTGCAAAACATATAATACAAGTTCACATTCAGTCCCCGAAAATAACCAAAATAAAATCATAAACAAAGTAAACAAAGTAAACAACATTCTTAAAAAATGTGTAGCTGCAGAAAATATTACCTAGAGCAAACTCCCAATATACAGAGATAAGAAAGTAAAAGAGTGATTCCATTCAAAGAGAGACTGTATTCTTTCTGGTATTCATCCTGAAAAGATGATTTGTAACTTATGCATTATTTCAAACAAGATTATGGATCATTTAACAAGCGATTCATGAAGTAAAAAGTCATGGACATACCTCGAAAGATTTAGCAAGTGAAGCAATAAGCTGAGCACTGAAATCCATTCCAACTTGACAAGCCATGCCAGCTATAAAAGCAGCAAATACAGCGTACCTTAACAAGGAAGACAAAATTATTCAGACATTAATCGTTTTATATGTACGTCAATGTAATTAAGCAGTTGAAGTTCCACGCATTATTCAAAGGGCTAGCAGTAACACGAGCTGAAACTATAGAGGGGTGTACAGATCTTAACTGTTCATTGCCTCTGGCATAAGTTGCCAAAACCTCTTCACAGAAAATCTGAGAGGACACACTTCTTGCAACACTCTGCATTAGTGAATATTACAGGGTTACCATGTAAGAACAGTAACAGAATGGAAAACGAAGCAATTTTGAACTCTGAGGGGTATTTAAGCTTACGCGATAGATTGTGGAAAGTTCTGAGGTTATTGTTTCAACATTGGATTCAGCCATCTTATTTAGAAGACCTGTAACACATACCAAGTCATGTCAAACTAAGGTTACAGAAACACCAAAGGTTAAACAGCCTTTTGCTAGCCATACCTTTAACCCGTGTACGTAATTTAGTCTGTTCTTCTGATTCACTTTTGGCCTGAGATCTAAAACGAGGAGCAACATACTTGACGCTGCTCTCAGGATTAGGTTTCTGCAGAGGAGATTCTAATTTCTCCAAACTTGACGGTGAATCTTGATAGTTGACAGTCTCTGACTCACCATCATCTGTTATCTCCATTGGATTAGTTTCTAGCTCTTCAGACTTCTTCTTCTTACGCTGTTTACGGTCTCTCTTTCTTTTAGGCTCTTCTTCGCTTTCCTCCTCAGAAAAATCAAATTCTCCATGCTCGAAATCTTCACTTGCTTGCTTCTCGACAACCTCATAGTTCTGTTTTTCCTCGGATCTCTTTCTCTTACCCTTCTTCTTACGAGAATCGCCAAGTTCAGATCCTATCGAATCCAATACAGATGGAAGACCTTCGAACAGTTCATTCATACCATCATCCACTCCTCTTAGTTTTCCGTTCTTCACCTTGAGCTTCTTTGCGAGCTTCCTCTCAAGTTCAACATCCTGCTCACCAGATAGTAAAGCGCTTTGTGTCTCCATCTCAAGAAACTCTTCAAACTTCGTCTTCTTCTTTGGTTTCTTTACATCTTTCATTCCTCGTCCTCTTTGCATCTTCTTCTCCTTTGGTTTGACTCTAAGGATGTCTTTCTTTTGTGTAAAAGACTTTTTCTTATCCTTGTTTCCACTAGGACTAACTGATTTCACATGTTCAGTTTCTTTATCACTTCTCTGGAGAAAAGTTTCAGACTTGATCACGTCATCAGTCTTTGTCTGGACTGATGATGATACTCGTTTCTCCTTTTGCAACTTCTGAAAACCAGAAAATTATACATCAACAAAAATTAGTTAATGAACTGGAAACTAAACCGTTAGATATTAAAACAAAGATTCACTCATACCTGACGCTGAAGCCAAGATTCATGCTTCTTCTGGTTCTTCTGCAAGCGAGCCTCTTTTCGCTTTTCATGACGTGAGCTCCCTGCTGATCATCAAAAACAAGCAAAACGAAAATCTTCAAAAACCTACCTCGAGCAGACATATAGCCTAAGATCATTAACAAGACAATATATTAGCTTACCCATTGTAGCTGGTCCAGCCATAGATTCTGCCAACAAAAAAAAAAAAAAAAAAATTAAACCTTTCGCGTTCAGCTAAAACACAGAAGTAACCGAACCGAACCGAACAAGACAATGAAGGTTCTGTGACTATGTTAACCATGTTGGGTATCAGGATTTCAACCGAAAGCTTTGTACTTTATTAGCAAAACACTTGTTTTATTAAATTACACGACTCAAGGGATCAAACTACGCCTAAGACTTTAAAAGCAGAACGTATAATTTTAGAGATAGAGGATGGAGCAATACTTGAGCAGTGTAAGAAGTACTCTCAAATTCAATCTTCTCCGGCACTCGCTCGATCGATCTCTTTTAATCTAATCGTCTTTCGGATAGTAAGAGAGGAAGCTTATTGAAATTAGGGTTTTGGTGATTTTTTGTTTTTTTTAAACAAACGATAATATCGTTAAGGGTTTAACTAAATAAAGCCTTGTTGCTGTTTCGGGAGAGTTATTGTGTTTGGGCTTTATTTTAAAAGGTTGTAATCTCAAAACTTCTTCTTAATCGGCCCATAGATCCCAACATATGTTTAGCAGTTCCAGGCCCAACGAATTGTTTACAAATTTGGTTCTTAGAAGTTTATGATCACAACACATGTCAATAAAAGGTTAAGATTGTTAAACTGTGATATATATTCAAAATTTAAAATTAACTGAATATCATGTTTACATCTTCGCGTCTAGATATTTTGTCTAAACCTAAGTACAAGATAGCTAATCACTCGTATAAGCACCATCTATCTAAAAATATAAAGTTAAATATATATAAGTTTAGTTATCTTTGTATATCTATTTGAATTTAGGTATTACCCGTTCCAGTTTGGATATTTAATCTTTCATAATTCAATATATATTCGGATATTTTGCTACTTCGATTCGGATTTCAATTTAAATTTTTCGAATCAGATTCAGATATGGATTCAGAAAATATATATTTTAACACTTAAAACAAATTATTTTTAAGACCACTAAATATTTTTATTATATTATTTAATAAAAAAATGTAAACTTAATATTTACATTGACACGTAGATCATTTAATACCCGCACTGACACGCGAATTCATATCTAGTATAAATTTAAAGAGAATTAACTAACCTATATAACTGATCAAACTTTTTCTTATAAAATTAAAATTATATTAAAACTTCTCAAAAAATTTCAAGAACATCTTATATTACAGAATCAATTGAATACTTTTTTAAAAACAAAATTGACACGAAAATAACAGTTACAAAATAAATCAATGAAATAGCGAAACATAGATGAATGTTATAAAGATGGGTTTAAAGGCGCTAGCTTTGGCCACTATAGCAGAGATCCATCATACTTCTCTCTAGTTTGTGGTAGCGATCGTTATGGCGGTGACGACCTCCATCAAGCTTTCGGGGGTGATCGTGACTTCCTTCAACACCCCAGCTAATAATAGCTCGAGTGTTAAAACTTATCCGGCATTGACTCGGCGACGATTCTCATCGATCGGAGCTGCTGTGTCCCCAACTCGCGGTGATTCCCAATCTTCCTTTCCACGCATGTAAGTCTCGCTTTTGGGTCTTGTCTACTTAAGAGTCTTCATCTGATTGTGCTCTTGAATTGCTGCAGCTCTTTCGCTTACCCTAAGAATCTGGTTTCGAGGGGTGTTCCTGAAGCTCTGCCAAGTGTTTGTGAAAATGCCACCGCTTCTTCCATCAAATCCTTCAACCAGGTCATTTGTTTTCTCATTTCGAAAGTTTTTAACTTTTTTTTTAAAAAAAAATCCTATCTTTGTGGGTCATCACATCAGTTTCAGGGTCATGTATGCTGCTCGAATTTCATTGGTATAGCTTTTGCAAAGTTGATGGCTTTTATGGATTTTTAGTGCAAGTGTATATGTACTACTTTAGTTTTATTTTGAATTGCAAATGGCTTTTGAAGGCAGAGATTTTAGTTTCATGAGATTACTACTATCTTCTCATAACATGTTTGTTATGTTGTATTGTTTATCAGTTGATTGAATCTTTGATTGATCGGGTTGATCTATCTGAATCCGAGGCTGAATCATCTCTCGAGTTTCTTCTGAACGATGCAAACGAGGCATTGATTAGTGCCTTCCTGGTTCTGCTCAGAGCTAAAGGAGAGACATATGAAGAGGTGAGTATAAAGTTAAAGTCATTCTAGGCGTGTGGAAAGGTAAACATAATCCTATTCTTACAAGATTTCACTGAGTAGACATTTACCTTAAAATAATCTGTTTTTTGGTAGATTGTAGGGTTGGCTAGGGCAATGATGAAGCATGCCAGGAAAGTCGAAGGATTAGCTGATGCCGTAGACATAGTAGGAACAGGTGGTGATGGAGCAAACACTGTCAACATATCAACTGGATCTTCAATTCTTGCTGCAGCTTGTGGTGCAAAAGTAGCAAAAGTATAGTAACTGAGAAAATCCTCATCATAATTTTTAAAATGTTACGTTAAGTGATTGCATCTGTGTTTTTGCAGCAAGGGAGTCGTTCGAGTTCCTCTGCTTGTGGAAGTGCTGATGTATTAGAAGCACTAGGAGTGGTGATGGACTTAGGACCAGAAGGGATCAAGAGATGTGTTGAAGAATCAGGGATTGGTTTTATGATGGCACCAATGTACCATCCAGCTATGAAGATCATTGGTCCCGTCAGAAAGAAGCTTAAAATAAAAACTGTTTTTAACATACTGGGACCTATGCTTAATCCTGCTAGAGTTTCTTATGCCGTCGTTGGTGTTTACCACAAAAATCTGGTACACATTCTTACCCCTGAATCAGTTGTCCATCATCAACAACAAAAAGGACATATACTTATCGTGTTCTATTCTATTGTGGTTTATAGGTTCTGAAGATGGCGAAGGCATTGCAACTATTTGGTATGAAAAGAGCTTTGGTTGTTCATTCATATGGCCTAGACGAAATGAGTCCCTTAGGTATGATTCTCTCTTTCTAAAACAAATGACGGTTCCATTGTCCAATGATTACTAACCGTTGTGGCTTACTGATTACTAACCATTGTAGCTTAATGAAAATAGGAGGAGGGCTAGTTTATGATGTAACCCCGGAGAAAATAGAAGAGTTCTCATTTGACCCATGTAAATATTCCTCTCTCAACTCTTTTAGCTCTTTAATCCTCTCTCTCTCTTGTAGATGCAGCTTGGTGACGTATGGGGAGTTCTAAATTTAAAGGTTGTTTCTTTTTTGACAGTGGACTTTGGTATTCCTCGTTGTACACTTGAGGATTTGCGAGGTGGAGGTCCAGACTACAATGCTGATGTGCTAAGACGTGTGCTTTCAGGGGAGAAAGGCTCAATAGCAGATTCATTGGTACGTTTTGTTTCATCATTCACTTCCTCTCTGAAAACTTTCACATTCAATTAGTTCATCTCTTTTTTTATTTTCTTGTTTTAGATCCTAAACGCAGCTGCGGCCCTTCTGGTTAGCAACCGAGTCCAAACGCTAGGGGAAGGAGTAACCTTGGCCCGTGAAGTACAGTCCTCAGGGAGAGCTATCAAGACGCTTGATTCATGGATTCACTCATCTAACTTAGCTCAGAAATCTCAGTGATTTTAATGGTATATACATTTCTCTATATTGTATGAAGGGGACGACACAAGAACAGGTTTGTAACTAGTTTTTCTTTGTCAATCAAGAACGAGAAGAGACCATAGAGAGATTGTGATGTTTACTCATACTGAGTTCAGATTCATCCATGGATACCAAATCACACTCATAACAGAGTACCTAGAAAGAAATCAGTTTTAAAACACAAGTTCTCAACAGTTCTCCAACTAGTCCTCACTTTCATCATCTTCAGCATCATTATCATCATCATCTTCTTCATCAGCATCTTCAGCATCCTCCTCATCTTCATCATCATCATCATCTTCCTCAATATCATCATCATGTCTTGAGACTTTGACAAGCATCTCTGTTGGTTTAATGAGCTTGAATGTACATACATCTCCGAGCAATAAACCTAGCTCTCTGGACACACGAGACCATCCAGCAGAGAATCTTGACTGAACATCAGTGACCAAAAACAAAACATCCCATGCATCTTTCCCTTCCGGATGAATCTTGAACCACTTTGTCTTCTTTGGCATATGCATTTCCACAAACGCCTTTGGGACTCCCTGAATACACAAACTTCTTTCATTGGATTAGTTCACATTTTAATATAATCAACCTGACAGTGTTTGCTGATCTTGTCTTTGCTGATCTTACCAAGAACACGAGGTGTGATTTCTTTATAGTGATACTGAACTCCGGAACAAGTGATGAGGTGCCCGCTTCTAAATCACAGTCCACCTTCTTCTTGGGTTTTTTGGATTCTTCAGCTTTCTTCTTTCCCAAGTTAAGCTCCTGTTTCTTCCCTTGAGCTTTTCTGAGAGAATGATAGCTAGAATCAGAGGAAGATACTATCTCTTCCTTCTTCATATGTTTGTATACTCCTTCCCTTTGTTCTCTCTTGTTCATCATACCTGTGCTCATCCAAAACCAACAATAATATTTATAACTTGTCTTCTTATTCTTACAATAAGCATCACAGAAGCAATCTCATAGACGTGAACACTTACCGGAACTAGAAGGAATGGTTGCAGATTCTCTTGGTATAAACCTCTCCATACCATCTGGTTCATAGATGCTTACATTAAAGCGCATGTTTTCCTCGTGAGTGAAGGTAAGATACTCGTTTTCACCCAAAGCGTTGTCGTTCACAAACTGGTTCCATCCATCATCTTCCATGTAGTGAAAACTTGGGTTCTTGGAGATTTTGACTGTCCATGAGCTTCCCCATGGCACTTTTAAGACCATCTTAAAGGAGGACGAGTTGTCGGAGATGCTTCTTATGATGTCATGAGGAATCATTCTCTTTAAAGGCACAACAAAATCATGAGATATCAAAAGAGAGGCATCCAGAAACTAAATGATAAGAAAATAAAGTCACATTACTTCAATGTCAGTGATGTATAGTCTGATCATTTCACACACAAACCCCACAAGGAATCTGAAAGAAAAGATCAGAGAAAAACCTCACCAAGAAACAGATCTAAGTTCATGAAACCACAAGTATAGTAGATTTCCTTTAGAGACCCATTTGAACATGGAAAACCCTAAAAGATTCGATGTTTCAAACAAAAACCTAACACGAAACTAAACTCGGAGATGAAGTATGAGAAAATTACTATGATTTCAGATGATAAGTCATCCCTTCTAAGAATCTTGAAGAATCCATGACTGTCACCTTCTTCCATGATCTGACCAAAACCACTGTTTCTCACCATCTCTTTTCTTTTTTCTTTCTAGAAACCCTTCTTCAACCTCCCACTCTTAAATCTAAAGCCCCTTTCTCTACTTCTCTCTCTTTTTTCTCTCTGTTTGATTATGGGCAAAGTATGGGAGAAAGAGAGGAGAGAGCTATGTAAGACTTTTTTCCCAAAATTCTTAGTGTTTTCTTTACAACATTAATTTCGAAATATTTTTTACATGTAGTTAGTTGGGACAGATTCACATGTATTATCAATCTAATTACTTTGGTAATAATCCAAGGAAACAGGAGTAAGAGTGAGACTTCACAGACACGCAAAAAGCAGAGCAACTTTCTTGTTTTAGTAACTCAATACTGAAAAAGACTTTCCACTTATTTCTTGTTTTATTACTTAATATATTTTTACAGCCATATATTATTTAATTTGAAACTCGTATGTATACTTTGGGTCCACCACATATCCTTAATATACAACTTTAATTATTTTTCATTGGAAAATATAAACTTACTTTTGTTGTATGCTCAGTTTGAATTACTATAAACCAATCCATTAGAGAGGCATGAGTTCCTTCTTTTTTTTCTGGAAACAAGGGATAGAGATAGGAGTTTTGTATTCTAGTAATTTGTAGTTTTCTATTAATATAGCCTGTGTCATAAATTTGAAATGAAATCCCTGTTGTGCAATGTGCATTATCAATTCGTGACGACAAAAAGTTTAATCTTTTGAATTTAACTTAACGAATAAAATCATATAGGACTTAGCATTGTAAGAATAAATTTTAAAACCAATATCAACTTAAGAATTTTTTTTTATTTCTTTTGGACAACATCAACTTGAGATTAAACAAGTCAAAACTAACAAATTTCAAAATGCATATAATAATGAAAATTATTTTGAGTACCACACATTTTTAGCTTATGCAGGGCTTCTGACAGTTTAGTAAATAGCTATAGATCATTTACTACCTCTTTATATGTATATTAAAAACTATATTAAATATAATTTGTTTTATTCTTACGATTGATTCTAGTGGTAAGTCTGGAAAACAAAACATAAAATATTTAAATTCTGATATATTCTTTTTTTTTTGTCAACTATTTGTTTCATAAAACGAGATGGCATAATTACAAACAGACTCATTACATATTAAGCCCAAATGAAGCCCAAATTTTTGGATAACAAACAAAGCGTATGAAAGACGCGTGTTCTCAATACGTGGCTTCATCTCCTTAGTCAAGAGAGGAAAAGCAGTGCCGGAACTATCTTGCCGGAAAGCCAACTCTCCCCAACTCCAACATACTTGAGGCTGCTTGCATGTTCTTCAACCTTTAGTCGCTGTCAATCTCGTGACCTTCTTCTCCAATTGTTAGGGTTGAGCACTGGGAAGAGCTTTAATAGAACCAAGCACTGGATCTTCTCGGAACACTAACCCTTATGGTAGCTCCGAATCTTCTGGATTCAGACTTGAATCTCAAAGCACGATCCAAACTCAGGACTTGATCTTCGTGGAGACTCCGCATAACACTAGACGAAGATTGATACCACTTCTGGATCAAGGACTAAGCATATCTAACAAAGAGGAAAATAAATCACTTGATCAAACAGAATAAAAATTAAACGCAGAAGGATAAGAACAGAGACATAGATAATCTAAGCTCAATTCATATCGAACAGAAGATGAGAGTGATAAACGGTTTCAATATGATTGAACTTTACACATCAAAAAATCGCCAACGCGAAAAGTAAAATCGCCAAGCGACGATATAAAAGAAAAGATGATAATCCGACTATGCGGAAGATAAGTCGATCAGTAGATCGAATATAAAACAACTAGACAAACAAAAAAAACAAAAAGGATTGATGATGGCCGACGACGGAAGTCGCCGCCGACCACCGATTTTACTTAGTTGGATTTCTCTTTTCTTTTCTTGAATCATATCGGATTTACAATTCTCGGTTTAAAGAAATAAGTATCACGAACCGGGCGCAATGCAGCGAAAGCCTTACTAAAGGAAAAACCGGAAATAGCGGAAAAAGATATCCGGATTAAATGTTCGGGAGGTTTGAACCCGACGTGAATCGAACACGCAACCTTCTGATCTGGAGTCAGACGCGCTACCATTGCGCCACGGATCCGGATGTTTATTCTCTGTTAGCATCTGATAATTATAACTTCAGGTTCTTCCAAGGTTGGGTATTTCATTTTCATAGATCGATCCAAAACGTATTGACATGATTGTGTGGGTTGCATGGAAACTGAATTCATTTTATACCATTTCTAGAAAGAGTAAAAATTCATCTATATACAATGAATATGTCTAACTCTAACTCTAAGAACAAAATGGTGAATAATCATCACTGAAGCCGAGAAGTCACATTGATGAAAGCATCTTCAGGACAAAGGATTGTTAAGCCACCCATTGGATGATCAAACCCAAACTCTTCTTCTGATTTACTGAGGAGAGCTTGAAACGAAGGCTGACTCAAGTATGAGATTGGCACCACATATCTCTTCTTCTGGCTTTCTCCTACGTACACCGCAAGAAACCCTTTAGGTGGTGCTGCCACGGTTGCTCTTTTGCTTGTAGAAGCTGTTGCTGTTACAGAGCGGCCGAGAATCTTCTTTGCACCCAATAGACTTCTCACAAATGCCATTTCTATTTTCTTGATTTTCTGAAAGTTTGAATTCTTTTGAAGAGATGTAAGAAAAGATAAAACTTATTGAATTGCGTGTTGTTGGTTGATGATAGAAAAAATGAGTTATGTGTATATATAGAAATATCAATGAAGATAATGAGTTGCAATCCTCTCTGAAAAATCGTTGAAACTTGTGGTGTTGAAGCGTGGGACAGGCTACCAAAATTTCACATGGTTCTGTCTTTCGCATCTCTGGAAGAAAATATGCATTAATGCAATTTGTCTAGTTGGATAATCTCCAAAGGCAGTTCACAAGGGCTTGTTTTCTCAATGTTTCTCAGATAAGAAGAGCCTAAGTGGTTGGTTCTTTGGCCTATTCACTAAGCTCTATGGTCGAAATTGATCTAATAGGAACTTAAAGTAGGGGCCTGTTGTTCTTCCAACAACAGAACATAACAACAAGTCTCTGTCAGTACTAATTATGTTTTTATTTGATTAAAATATGACATTTCTATGTAAAAAACATACAAGTCTATATCAGTTCATCATTTAAGGAGAACAAGAAATATTTAGGCGTTTAAGCTTTGCTAGAAAAAGGACAATTAGAGTAGGGAAGATAAATTTTGATCAAATAACTGATTTTGTTTCTTTCATTGTTACGTGAGTCGCAAGACTGAAATATACGGTAGTAAAACGCGTTTTAAGGACAAGATATTATAACGGATGATCCATTCACTCCCTTGACGTTGCAGACTGACTTCCTGGGCTTTTGAATTTCAATGAGAATGAATATAAGTGTTCTTAGAGAGATGAAGAGCAAACAAAACGGTAAAAGAAAGAAACAAAGGAATAAATCTCAAGAAACAGAACAAGAAAGACATTTTCTAGCAGATTAAGGGTTATACATACGATGGAAGAGCTAAGGCAAAGATTCGGAGACAATATTAGTCTCTATACGATTCATGTACTACGACTTTATAGCAGACTGAACCTTTCTGTTAAACTGAAGGCTAATAAACAAAAAAAAAGGGATGAATATTAATTCGATCCGTTTAAATTATCCCTTTTCTCTGCTCAATCTTCTTTTTAGATAAAACACTTCATTGCATGATCATTTGGTTAAACTGAGCCACGAATTCATATGATAAAAGCTCTCATTTAGTTTAATGTAACAGAAGATAAAGTATAATTTAAATAGCTGTTCAATTGGTGTTGTCATATCTTTTTCAATGATCGATCCAAAATGCATAAATATAACATGAATCATGATTGTGTCTATAACAGAACAATGGTATATACTTTCAAAACTTTACAGCACCTCTTTCAAGACGACAGAGAAAAAAAAACCCTTTATTTACAAGGAACAAGTCTATGTCTAACTTGAAGAAAAAAACATGTTGGACAATCATCATTGGAACCGAGAAGTCACAGTGATGAAAGTATCTTCAGGACAAAGGATCGTTAAGCCACCCATTGGATGATCAAACCCAAACTCTTCCTCTGATTTACTGAGTAGGGCTTGAAACGAAGGCTGGCTCAAGTATGAGATTGGCACCACATATCTCCTCTTCTGACTTACTCCTACGTACACCGCAAGAAACCCTTTTGGTGCCGCCGAGGTTGCTCTTTTGTTTGTTGCAGCTCCAAGAATCTTCTTTGCACCCAATAGACTTCTCACCAAAGCCATTTCTAGTTTTTTTCTATTGAAAGTTTGAATCCTTTTGAAGCTTCTGAAGATGATATGAAAATATTCAAGTTATTGAAATATTGCTTGTTTGTTTGTTGATGATAAAAATAATAGGTAATGTCATGTGTTTATATAGAAAGATCAACGAATGAATTGAAACCTCTCTGAAAAATCCTTGAAGCTTGTGGACCTGTGGTCTTGAAGTGTGAAACAGTCTAGAGCAAAGTTTCACATGGTTCTGTCTTTACCAACTGGGAAAGTTTAATTTAGTGAAATTTGTCTTGATGAGATTATTAATTGAGTGTGGGACAATAAACTAAAAATAAATGAAATTCACAAGGGCTTGTTTTCTAAATGTTTGTTTTAGATAAGACATATGGTATTGTCAATAATAAAGACCAGCAAGTTTCTGTTCTTCATGTTCTGTGGTGATTATATTCACTCATCTCTGTGGTCTAAACGGATTTAATTAATAAGAACTCAATGTGGGGACTTGGAGTTTCTCAACAACACAGCAACAAGTCTCTGTCACACGTTAAGTTGTTCTTTGGTTATAGGCATAAATAGGATCACACAGGAGTACAGGAGGGTTATACGTAAAAAATGAACATCTCGTTAGGTTTCGTTTCTTGTCATCTATCATGTCTAGAAGACAGAACCATGCGAAACTCTGTTTGTGTATGTCCCATACTTTCAATGGTTCCAGGGTAAAATTGTCAGTCCATCAATGTATTTATACATCCAGGAAACAAGTCTTCAAATCACCAAGTAGTAAAGAAAGCAATCCAAACCTTGAATCTGAGCATCTAACATCTTTTCAGAAGCTTCAATTTTCAAGACAAGAAATGGCTTTGTACAGAGGCCTCTTAGGTGCAAAAAGGATTATTGGCGTATCAGTAGCGGCTACAAGCAAGAAGACAGTTTCAGCGCCAAAGGGGTTTCTTGCAGTGTACGTTGGTGAAGACCAGCTCCAGCAGAAGAGATTTTTGGTGCCAGTCTCATATCTAAACCAGCCTTCTTTTCAAGCTCTTCTCAACAAATCCGAGGAAGTATTTGGATTTGATCACCCAATGGGCGGCTTGACAATCCCTTGTCCTGAAGATACCTTCATTACTGTGACGTCTCAGTTTCAGTGATGATGTTCCAAAAGAAGAAAAATTAACATTAGTTAGAGATCCAATGTAAATATGTTGACGTTTTACAGTGTGAAATGGAGTGTTATTTAATGTGAAATAGTTTTCACAGTGTTGTATCTCCCAAGTTAAATGAATGTGCAATCAAAACACAAACAAAGAAAAGCTAACGAGCCTTCATTTGTTTTTCTCTTTGGATTCGTTAGAGAGCATCAACAACAGTGGTAAAATTTAGACATAAACCAAACAAGATCGCTTAAAATTTAATATTTGTAATTTGTGTCTCTCAAAATGGTAAGAAAATATCTCAAACAAGAGAATTTCTTAACTTTTTCTATATTATTTCCTTATTTTTTGTTATTATGATGTTGAGAGCCTGGGTGAGAAACCCCAATGCTCATGCTCTATCTAAAGGTGGTTTAAATTGCTTAAGTTCTCTACCACAATTGTTACTCCCTTCTCAAGTCGATTTACCGAACAGGATACCATGAACAGATGCTAGAAACAGAGTTAGTTCTCTGTTATTACAGGTTGCATACGTACAATACAATCCACCACGATTATGCTTTCTTCAAAACCCTAACCGTTTTCTTACGTATGGTACTATGGTTTTATATTTTCCTGTTTCTTGATTCTATTTTCTTTCTTCTAAATCTTTATACCACGCAGACCAATGTTTTCGCTGTTCTTGTGTCGTGTTAGTGTTTGTCCAGAACAAATATTGAGACGGAAGTTAAAAAAATGTCCGGATTAAATGTTCGGGAGGTTTGAACCCGACGTGAATCGAACACGCAACCTTCTGATCTGGAGTCAGACGCGCTACCATTGCGCCACGGATCCGGATGTTAGGTAGCATCAGTTACCACAATTTGACCATGATTGAATTATAATTGTAGGTTAATGTAGTGTATTTCAAAGATCAATCCAGAACGTATAGACAGACTAATAGACATGATCGTGTCGATTGCATGAAAACTGAATTCATTTTATAACCTTTTCGAAAAACTCTTTCGTGAACAAAGAGTAAAAATTCATCTATTTACAATGAATAAGTCTAACTCTAACTCTAAGAACAAAATGGTGAATAATCATATCACTGAAGCCGAGAAGTAACATTGATGAAAGCATCTTCAGGACAAAGGATTGTTAAGCCACCCATTGGATGATCAAACCCAAACTCTTCTTCTGATTTACTGAGGAGAGCTTGAAAAGAAGGCTGGCTCAAGTATGAGATTGGCACCACATATCTCTTCTTCTGGCTCTCCCCTACGTACACCGCAAGAAACCCTTTTGGTGGTGCCGCCATGGTTGCTCTTTTGCTTGTAGAAGCTGTTGCTGTTACAGAACGTCCAAGAATCTTCTTTGCACCCAATAAACTTCTCACAAATGCCATTTCTATTTTCTTGTTTTTCTGAAAGTTTGAATTCTTTTGAAGAGATGTAAGAAAAGATAAAACTTATTGAATTGCTTGTTGTTGGTTGATGATAGAAAGAATGAGTTATGTGTATATATAGAAATATCAATGAAGATAATGAGTTGCAATCCTCTCTAAAAAATCATCGAAACTTGTGGTATTGAAGTGTGGGACACGCTACCAGTATTTCACATGGTTCTGTCTTTAGCATCTTGAAAGAAATGCATTAATACAATTTGTCTACTTGAATAGTCTCCAAAGGAAATTCACAAGGGCTTGTTTTCTCAATGTTTCTGTGATAATAAGTGCCCTATATTCTTAATTACAATGTTTCTGGAATCTGTAATGATCAAGTGGTTGATTGGTTGGCCTATTCTCTAAACTTTGTGGTCGAAATGGATTTAATAAGAACTAAAAGTAGGGACCTGTTGTTCTTCAACAACATAACAACAAGTCTCTGTGAGTACTATTTATGTTTTATTTGATCACATGCATATGACATTTATATGTTAAAAAAATATACAAGCGTCTCTCACTTCATCATTTCAGGAGAACAAGTTAATACTTGGGCCTTTGAGCTTTGTTAAATATTTTGTTTCTTTCACTGTTACGTAAGTTGCAAGACCGATAAAAGTTGTTGCAAGGACTAATATTATAACCAGAGGATTCATTCACTACCTTGCAGATGTAGACTGGCTCTTAACTTTAGCTTTAGAATTTCATTGTGAAGACTAATGGAGAAGCTACTGCTAAAGGAACGTGCAATATTGTAGTTGTTGGCGCCAATTTAAGATTACATTATAAACAAGATAACTTTTGACCATGCACTTTATCAATTTTAATAATATGAATGGATGTAAATGTTCTAAGAGAGATGAAGATCAAACAGAAAGGTTAAAGAGAGAAACAGAACAAGAAAGACATTTTCTAGCAGATTATTATACATAAGACGTAAGAGCTAAGGAAAAGATTCGGAGAAAATATTGGTTTCTATATGACTCTTGTACTACGACTTTATAGCAGATTGAACTTGACTAGTAAGCAGGATGCTTAATGAATTAACAAACTCTTAGACTAAAAGTTAACAACGTAGAGCGGTAGAGGAAGACTGCTTTTTGGTTGATAAAAAGAAGGGCAAAATATTCATGCGATCCGTTTAATTTCAACTCTTTGCACTGTTCAGTCTTCTTTGTTAGATGAAAGACTTCAATGGATGATAATTTAGGTGTTGATTGTTTACAGATTCTAGATTAGATTCTGGTTTTTGTTTTTCTAAAATCTAGTTTTCATCCAATCAAGATTTTGAAAAAATAGATTTCCTATTTTTTAGGGAAATCAGATTTTCAATCCTTTTATCATTTTACACATAGAAACCAAAATCCACATTTTGTGGGTATCTCCAAATACTATGTGCACTTCTTCTTCTATTTTTTTTCTTTTTTTTAATTAACAAGTTAATTGTCTTTATATATAAAACCATTTCAGTCAATTTATAAAAGAAACAAAGACACACAAAAAGTAAATTTCTCTACAAATCAAATTATTGGAGTTTTATTTATGTCAATTAATTCCATAATGCTTTAAATCAATATTTTGTATCATTGAAAATATAGCAAAGTTTATGAAATTTGTTCGTTATAAGTATATATATTTATTACAATGGATTTTTTTATTATGAAAATCCAGATATTAAGTTTTATTTTATATAGGTTAATTAAATAAATTTTATACAGTTTGCCAAACATATAAAAACATATTTGATTTTATTTAGTATGTTTAAATAATAAACTGACTATCAATTGTGTACTATTTAATATGTGTAGAATTAAATAGAACTTCGAAAATATAACTCTTAGTATTTTTCTATACTAATGTATTATAGAAGATTTTTAAAATAAAACTAATTATTATTTTAAATAATTATTAATTATGTATTTTTGTTTTTAAAACTGCAATGGTTATGTATTGTCATATATATATAGATATATATGAATTGTAGCTCATTTTTTAGTTTGAATTATTTTTTCTTTTAAAATAATTTTATTGAATAAATAAATAAATATATTTTAAGTGTTAATATTTTGAATAATTTGTTGTTTTCATAGTAAGTAATATTTTATATTAGTTATTATTTCAATTTTAACAAATAAGTAAATATAGTGAAATTAAAAACTAAAAGATCACTAGTCAAATTTTTCTAAAATCTAAAAGTACAGAAATTAAAAAAAACAAAAATTTAAAATAAATGTTTTATTAATTTTTAAAACAAAAACCAAAAACCAAAAACCAAAAAGAAACACCATTCATGGTTTTCTAAAAACTAAAATCTACTACAAAATCAAAAACCAAAAACTAAATTCCAGAATCTAAAAACTAAAAACCAAAAGCTAAAAACCAAAATCTAAAATCTAAAAACCATCCAAACAATCATCACCTTAATTAACTTGAGTCACGGAATCATAAGACAAAGGCTTTCATTTGGTTGAATTTAACAACAACTAGAGTATAATTAAAAAACTGTTAGTTCGTGACTTAGTGTTGTAATTTAATTTTCAGTGATCGATCCAAAACGTATAAAGTTAACACTAATCATGATTTTGTCTATAACAGAATAATGATATTTACTTTCAAAACTTTACAACAGCTCTTTCAAGAAGGAAGAGAGAAAAAAATCTTCTCTATTTACAAGGAACAAGTCTATGTCTAACTTGAAGAAAATATGATGGATAATCATCATCGAAGCGGAGATGTCACATCGATGAAGGTATCTTCAGGACAAGGGATGGTTAAGCCACCCATCGGATGATCAAACCCGAACTCTTCTTCAGATTTGCTGAGGAGAGCTTGAAACGAAGGCTGGCTCAAGTATGAGATTGGCACCACATATCTCTTCTTCTGGCTCTCTCCTACGTACACCGCAAGAAACCCTTTTGGTGCCGCCGAGGTTGCGGCTGCTGCTGTTACGGAGCGGCCAAGAATCTTCTTTGCACCCAATAGATTTCTCACGAAAGCCATTTGCTAGTTTCTTTGTCTGAAAGTTTGAATCCTTTTGAAGCTTCTGAAGATGTTATGAAATTTCAAGTTATTGAAATATTGCTTGTTGTTTGGTTGATGATCGAAATAATGGGTAATGTGATGTGTATATATAGAAAGATGAACGAATTAATTGAAACCTCTCTGAAAAATCCTTGAAGCTTGTGGTCTTGAAGCGTGGGACATACTAGAGCAGGGTTTCACATGGTTCTGTCTTTACCAACTGGAAAAGTTATAGTTTAATACAATTTGTCTTGATGAGACTATAAATTGAGTGTAGGACAATACACTTGATACAAAATGCAATACACAAGGGTTTGTTTTCTCAATGTTTGTTTAGATAAGACATATGGTATTATCAATAATAAAGACTAGCAAGTTTCTGTTCTTCATGTTCTGTGGTGATCATATTCCCTCATCTCTCTGTGGTCTAAATGGATTTAATTAATAAGAACTAAAAGTGGGGACGTGAGGTTCCTCAACAACAGAACAGCAAGTCTCTGTCACAGCTTAAGTTGTTCTTTGATTATATCCACAACTAGGTTCACACAGGAGTACAGAACAGTTATACGTAAAAAAATGAACATCTCGTTAGGTTTCGTTTCTTGTCATCTATCATGTCTAGAAGACAGAACCATGTGAAACTCTGTTTGTGTATGTCCCATACTTTCAATGGTTCCAGGGTATGTTAGTCCATCAATGTATTTATACATCCAGGAACCAAGTCTTCAAATCACAAAGTAGTAAAGAAAGCAATCAAAACCTTGAATCTGAGTATCTAACATCTTTTCAGAAGCTTCAATTTTCAAGACAAGAAATGGCTTTGTTCAGAGGTTTCTTAGGTGCAAAAAGGATTATTGGCGTATCAGTTGCGGCTACAAGCAAGAAGACAGTTTCAGCGCCAAAGGGGTTTCTTGCAGTGTACGTTGGTGAAGACAAGGTCCAGAAGAAGAGATTTTTGGTGCCAATATCATATCTAAACCAGCCTTCTTTTCAAGCTCTTCTCGGTAGATCCGAGGAAGAGTTTGGATTTGATCATCCAATGGGTGGCTTAACGATCCCTTGCCCTGAAGACACCTTCATTAGTGTGACGTCTCTGTTGCAATGATGATGCTCCAAAACAAGAAAACTAACATTAGTTAGAGATATAATTATTCAATGTAATTTTTTTTTTTTAACACAATTTTCCAATGTAAATATGTTAACGTTTTACAGTGTGAAAGAGAGTTATTCAATGTGAATAGTTTCACATTTTTTTTGTCTCCCAAGTTAAATGAATGTGCAACCAAACATAAACACAAACAATGAAAAGCTAACGAGCCTTCGATTTTTCTTTATCTCTTTGGATGCGTTAAAGGTGGTTTAAATTGCCTAAGTTTTTTTTTTTTTGATCAAACCAAATTTCATTCATTCCAGAGTTCAAACTCCATTCAAGGAGGACATACAAGACAGAGTAGCCAAAGGATTTGCCATATTACAAGCACAACAAAACATAAAACCAGATAAACTTTCTAAAGACAAGATAAAGGATCGAATAGCGAATAAGATCCAAAGAACATCAAAAGACCAACTCTCTGAAAGGAGGCAACTGAGTTCTTCACAGTCCGACTTGCAGACAAGCTTGGAGATGCTCAATAGATTGACTGTAACTTGTACGTCAAAAAGAGCTAGACATTCTGCAACAATGGTAGTGAAGTCATAATAAAGCCAGTAAGAAAAATCTTGCACTGCTGGAGAGTCTTGAGCCTCCAGATACAAGTTCTTAACAGAAGCAGAGAAACAAGAAGCTATCATCAACACAAAGCTCCATACACCACTATCATTTAAACCAAGTGAAGAGTTAAGAAGGCATATAAACTCCATAACGAAGTAAGTTAGTCGATGGAAGACCAAACAGATCCGATGAAAGGTAAGGAGGCAAATAATATCACTTTTCTTTCCACTTTTCATCCATTGGTAAGAGAGCAATACCAACACTGTAAACGTAAGATGTTTCTTATTCATCAAAGAGATGTACTATGAGATTATATACAATACTATGGAGTAGTCTCCAAGGCTACGTATTAACTCTACTTTCTATACAAGGGAATAGGAGATCAATAGAAGGATATTGCGTATCCTTAACACGCCCCCTCAAGATGGAGGGGCTGGAGACACTCCAATCTTGTTGCATAACTCCTGGAACTGAGCGCGAGGTAGTGGTTTTGTCAGCACGTCGGCAAGTTGGTCTTTGGTGTTGACATGAGAGACCCGTAACATTCCATGTTGAATCTGTCCTCGTATGAAGTGGTAATCCAGTGCCACATGCTTCATTCTCGAGTGGAAGACGGGGTTGGAGCAGAGGAACGTGGCACCAAGGTTGTCGCAAAAGAGAGTTGGTGGTTGTTGTATGGTGATGCCCAGCTCGGTGAGGAGGTTGCATATCCACCTGATTTCAGCTGAGGCATTAGCGACGGCACGGTATTCAGCCTCTGTCGATGATCGTGCCACACCACTTTGCTTCTTGGAGGACCATGATATTGGGTTCCTGCCGATGTATATGACATGAGCATTTGTGGAGACATAATCATCACAGTCACCCGCCCAATCTGCATCTGTAAAACCATGAAGAGACAGAGTATTGTGGGCATGATAGAAGATACCATGCGTCGTTGTTCCAGCGAGGTACCGTAGGACTCTCTTGGCGGCTTGTAGATGATCATCTGTTGGAGAGTGCATGAACTGAGATAACCTGTTGACCGCAAAACCAATGTCTGGTCTTGTGAACTGAAGGTATTGTAAGCTGCCAACGAGTTGTCTGAAAGGTGTCGGATCAGACAGGTTTTGCCCTCCATTGATGGTGAGCTTTGGCGATGTAGCCATAGGGGTGGTGACCGGTTTGGAGTCAAGCATGTTATGGCGGTGGAGAAGGTCAAGGATGTATTTCCTCTGACAGAGGTGGAGTCCTTTATCTGTGCGATGAGCTTCGATACCGAGGAAGTAATTGAGGTCCTCGGGATCTTTGACTGAGAATCGTTCAGCGAGATGGGCCAGGACTTTTGCAAGCAGAGGTTTGTGACTGCCCGTAATGAGTATATCATCCACATAGAGCAGTAGGTAGACGATCGCCTTGTCCTTCTTTAGAACAAACATGGACGTATCGGAGAGACTGTTCTGAAACCCGAGCTTGAGAATGAATGTCTTGAGCTCCAAGTACCAAGCACGAGGTGCTTGTTTGAGACCGTAAATCGCCTTTTTGAGTCTGCATACGTAATCCGGGTGATCTTTATCAATAAAACCAGGCGGTTGCTCCATGTATACTTCGTCTTTCAAGGTACCTTGGAGGAACGCATTGTTAACGTCAAGTTGTTGAATAGGCCAGTTCCGAGAGACCGCAATGTCAAGAACGATCCTGATAGTAGTAGCCTTTATCACAGGACTGAAAGTGTCGGTGTAGTCTCTGCCGTATTGTTGAGTGTAGCCTTTTGCTACAAGGCGTGACTTAGGCCTGCGGAAAGAGCCGTTAGAGAAGAATTTATTTTTATAGAGCCACTTACAACCAATGACATTGCGATTTGGTGGTCTTGGAACCAACTCCATCGTTTGATTGCGCGCAAAGGCGTCCAGTTCCTCTGACATCGATCCTCTCCAGATGCTATCTTTGAGGGCCTGATTCACTGTCCTTGGTTCAGGGGGTATGGTTGTGGAAAGGGCCGCGGAGAGGGAGAGTTTGGTTTTTGGTTTTACGATGTTGTTCTTGCGTCGGGTTTGCATAGGGTGGTTATTTGTGACTGGGATTGGTTCGGTGGATTGGGGTTGAGGTGGGTTGAGGTTTTGTGTTTCCGGGTTCAGGGTCGGAGGATTGGAGATCGTAGGAGACGATGAGAGAGGGTGAGGTGAGGGTGGTTCTGTGTTCGTATCGAAGTTCTCCTGTGTCACTGGTGGTGAAGTGCCTGCCGTCGACGGCTCCTGCTGTTGTGGCGGTGCTGCGGGCGTTCTGTTGAGTGGCGAGGGAGTGGGAATCAGTGTAACCGGTGGTTGTTGCGACTCTGTGGAGGTGGTTTCAGAGACAGCTTGGTCAAAGGATGGAGTGCGGAATGGGAAAGTTTTCTCATCAAACTGGACATTCCGAGAGGTATAGATGCGGCCTGAAGTTATGTGGAGACAGAGATATGCACTCTGCGTCAGGGAATATCCGAGTAGAACACATGGTGTTGACCTATCTTCAAGTTTGTTGGAGTTGTAATGTCTCAGCCAGGGGTAACACAGACAACCGTAGACTCTTAGTTTCTTGTAGTTTGGTGGTTCTCCAAAGAGCTTTTGATAGGGAGACTCCATCGATAAGACTTGTGTTGGTTGCCGATTTATAAGATAAGTTGCAGCTGCAAAGGCATAAGACCAATACGTTGGTGGCATTCCAGCATGCGTGAGGAGGGTAAGTCCTGTCTCCACGAGATGTCGATGCTTTCGTTCTGACACTCCATTGTGCTCGGGAGTATGTGGAGGCGACGTCATATGAGAGATGCCAGCTTGCGCGAGATATGATCTGAGAGCGATGAACTCGCCACCGTTGTCCGTGTATAGCGTTCCAATCTTTGTCTGAAACTTGTTCTCTACCAGAGCTTGAAAGGGGATGAATATGTCTCGGACTTGGGATTTGGTTTTGATGGGGTAGTACCAGGTGTATCTTGTGTAATGATCCACAAAGATGAGGTAATATTTGTAGTTATCAACGGAAATGATAGGAGAGGTCCAAACATCACTGAAGATATAATGTAAGGGACGATTGGAGATGATGGAGTGTTGGTGAAAAGGAAGTTTATGAGTCTTATTAATAGGACAATCCGGACACAAGGTCTTTTGAGACATAGAGTTTGAGAAAGGAAGAGAGTAAGCTGAAACAATATTTTTGAGAACTTTTGAGGATGGGTGGCCAAGGCGAAAATGCCAGTCTTCTAAGGTGGTTTTGTTGGTTGAGGAGACGAAGTAGGACAGGCTTTTTATGGTAGGTTTTGGCCACTCATACAGATCACCACTAGCTTTGCCGTGCAGCAACGGAGCCCCCGACGGAAGATCCTTCACCTGAAAGTGATATGGGAAGAATTCAACAGAAACACGGTTAGTTCTACAAAGGCGAGATATAGAGATTAGGTTTTGATGGATGTTTGGTACACAGAGAACCGAGTTTAAGCTTAAAGGGCGAGAGGTGGAGGGTAAGGAGAGTGAACCAGTATGAGTGATAGAGAGACCTGTACCATCACCTATGAGAACCGTATCATCTCCTTGATAGGGTTGATGGAGAGCCAAGTTGTTGAGATCACTTGTGAGATGATGAGTAGCACCACTATCCATGATCCAGTTATTTGGCGGTTGTTGAGCACCCATCGCGACGTTGGCCCTTGGTTGCCATGGAGGATACGATTGAGCTTCTGAAGCCGCACTGCCTTGTTGTCTGTAATTTCCTAGCTGGTTACA
>MU106681.1:59958-96122 GCA_012274485.2 Sinapis alba
GGGTAGTACCAGGTGTATCTTGTGTAATGATCCACAAAGATGAGGTAATATTTGTAGTTATCAACGGAAATGATAGGAGAGGTCCAAACATCACTGAAGATATAATGTAAGGGACGATTGGAGATGATGGAGTGTTGGTGAAAAGGAAGTTTATGAGTCTTATTAATAGGACAATCCGGACACAAGGTCTTTTGAGACATAGAGTTTGAGAAAGGAAGAGAGTAAGCTGAAACAATATTTTTGAGAACTTTTGAGGATGGGTGGCCAAGGCGAAAATGCCAGTCTTCTAAGGTGGTTTTGTTGGTTGAGGAGACGAAGTAGGACAGGCTTTTTATGGTAGGTTTTGGCCACTCATACAGATCACCACTAGCTTTGCCGTGCAGCAACGGAGCCCCCGACGGAAGATCCTTCACCTGAAAGTGATATGGGAAGAATTCAACAGAAACACGGTTAGTTCTACAAAGGCGAGATATAGAGATTAGGTTTTGATGGATGTTTGGTACACAGAGAACCGAGTTTAAGTTTAAAGAGCGAGAGTTGGAGGGTAAGGAGAGTGAACCAGTATGAGTGATAGAGAGACCTGTACCATCACCTATGAGAACCGTATCATCTCCTTGATAGGGTTGATGGAGAGCCAAGTTGTTGAGATCACTTGTGAGATGATGAGTAGCACCACTATCCATGATCCAGTTATTTGGCGGTTGTTGAGCACCCATCGCGACGTTGGCCCTTGGTTGCCATGGAGGATACGATTGAGCTTCTGAAGCCGCACTGCCTTGTTGTCTGTAATTTCCTAGCTGGTTACATCGTTTGGCACTGTGTCCGTGGAGACCGCATAGTTGACATTTTCCTTGATAGCCTCGTCCGCCTCTGTTTTCTCTGTTATCACGTGGATAGGTGTTGCGGTTGTTGTACTGATTCTTTGCCCAGGGTTGAGAGTAGCGTGGATTCTGGTTTTGAGACTGACCATGATATTGTGGTTGTCTTCCTGGTGTTTGACTGGTTGCTGTGTTTGCCGTTATTGGCAAGGACAGAGGAGTTGAAGCTGTGGTCAATAGTTTGGCTTCCCGGTTGAGCAGCTTCTCGTGTATTTCGACAAGGGATGGAGAGATGTCACGACCTTCTAGTTGATCGACAACCGTTTTGTACTCGTCAGGGAGTCCACCAAGAACATACTCAACCTGATCTTCATGATCAAGTGGTTTCCCCAGAATCGCTAATTGGTCAAATCTTGTAGTGAACCCCTGGATGTATTCATCGATGGTTTTGGTACCTTTGGACCAGTGCTTGATCTGAATTCGCAGTTGCTGGATGTGGCCTCTGCTTGGCTTCGCGTAGGTGCTGGCCAGAATCGTCCATATGTCCGCTGCAGTGCGAGCTGTGGAGACTAGCGGTTGGACGGTGAGGGAGATGGCTCCGATGAGGCCGCTGTAGATAAGTCGGTCTTGTCTCTTCCAGAGTGTATGTGCCGGGTTTGGCGTCTGTGTGCCATCGACAGTGATGGTGTCCGGCGGTGGAGCTGTGGAGCGATCTAGGTGACCGCTGAGTTCGTATCCATCTAATAGGGCATGGACTTGGAGGCTCCACATCATGTAGTTGGAAGAGGAAAGCTTAGTGACATTAGACATGTTCACATTGAGAAGTGATTGTGGCGTTGTATCAACGGTTTCGGTGGATGTTGTAGACATGGCGTTTCTTTGAGGTGATGAGAAGAAACAAGATCTATCGTGAGAAATAGAGAGAGGGGCGGAAAAAAGAAATCTAGGTTTGAGTAACCCGCTCTGATACCATGTAAACGTAAGATGTTTCTTATTCATCAAAGAGATGTACTATGAGATTATATACAATACTATGGAGTAGTCTCCAAGGTTACGTATTAACTCTACTTTCTATACAAGGGAATAGGAGATCAATAGAAGGATATTGCGTATCCTTAACAAACACCACCACGGTTGGAACATAAACGGATTGAAACCTGCATACTGCAGAGAAGTATCGCACCAAGGCGACACAATTGTTACCGGAGACCATGAATACAGAGACATGAGAATCCAAATCAAGCACAACTAAAACCTCATTCTCATTGTGACACAGACTACTCGTCAAACCACACGGAGAGTGAGTAATGAAACTCTGACCTACTGGAGACCCAGTGATAGAATCCAAAGCAGAGAACAATGCTTCACAAACCCAACCAAAGAACATCTCACTTCTAATACCAAGCACAACTAACAAATAACCACAGATCTGAGAACCATGAGGCAAATAGTTTGTGGTGACAAAATCGAACCGGCTAGAGCTAGAAGGAGCCGGATAACACCCGGAACATGACCTGCATACTGCAGTAAAAGAGTCATAGAAAGACTCAAAAGAAGGCATAGCCAAGCCCGATAGATTTACCGAGCACACAGACAAAGGAGTTGCTGGAGCTGCAGAGCTGAAGAAGAAGCGACACATAGAATGAGATAGATCTGGTGGGTAGGGAGGAACAAGAGGGACGGGAGGGCCAAGGAACACGCAGAGCCATGGAAGAAACGAAGAGGAGGGAGAAAGAGGAGAGTTCTCGTCTGAGGGCGAGAGGCCCTACCGACGGCGGCTGAGGCGAGGCAAGGGAAACCCTAATGTGTTGGGAGAGACTTCAGACAGTTCCTTAAAGATGCCACTTCAAATTGCCTAAGTTCTCTGCCACAATTGTTACTCCCTTCTCATATCGATTTCACGAACAGACTAATATGAAAAGATGCTAGAAACAGAGTTCTCTGTTTTTACAGGTTTCTTCCTCTTACGTACAGTGCAATCCACCATTATTATGCTTTCTTCAAACCCTAATCGTTTTCTTGATTCTTTTTTCTTTCTTCTAAATCATTATACCACGCAGACCAATGTTTTCGCTGTTCTTGTGTCGTGTTAGTGTTTGGCGGGAAGACCAGAACAAATATTTTTGGTTATAATAAATTGAGTTCAAAACAGATTATACTCCTAGTGGAACCGGCTGAAAGGTAGCAAAACCGGAGGGGAAATCTTGAGACAGAAGTAAAAAAAAATTCCGGAATAAATGTTCGGGAGGTTTGAACCCGACGTGAATCGAACACGCAACCTTCTGATCTGGAGTCAGACGCGCTACCATTGCGCCACGGATCCGGATGTTCACCAGTAGGAGTTAGCTTAATTCACCTATGAAACAATTTTAGTTTCAGGTTATTTAAGTGTTGTGTATTTCATTTTCAAAGATCCATCCAAAACGTATTACATGAGATCGTGTAGATTGATTGCATGAAAACGGAATTCAATTTATAACCTTTTCAGAAAACTCATTCGAGAAGAAAAGAGTAAAGAACTAAAGATTCATCTATATACAATGAATAAATGTAACTCTAATTCTAAGAACAAAAATGGTGAATAATCATCATCGAAGCCGAGAAGTAACATTGATGAAAGCATCTTCAGGACAAGGGATGGTTAAGCCACCCATTGGATGATCAAACCCAAACTCTTCCTCGGATTTGCTGAGGAGAGCTTGAAAAGAAGGCTGACTCAAATATGAGATTGGCACCACATATCTTTTCTTCTGGCTCTCCCCTACGTACACCGCAAGAAACCCTTTAGGTGGTGCCGCCATGGTTGCTCTTTTGCTTGTAGAAGCTGCTGAGACGGAGAGGCCGAGAATCTTCTTTGCACCCAATAGACTTCTCACTAAAGCCATTTCTGTTGTTTTCTGTCTGAAAGTTTGAACTCCTTTGAAGCTTTAGAAATTAGAACCGATGTATGAAAAGATTCAAGTTATTGGATTACTGCTTGTTGGTTGATGGTTGAAAAGAGTGGGATATGTATTATATATAGATCAGTGAATGAGTTGAATAGTCTGAAAAATCTTTGAAACTTGTGGTCTTGAAGCGTTGGACAAACGTGAACAGAGTTGCACATGGTTCTGTCTTTTGCATTTGGAGACTTTTAGTTTAAACAATTTGTCTTGATTGATAAGTAGGGTAATAGATTAAAGTCATACTCCATATGCAATACACAAGGACTTGTTTTCTCAGTGTTTGTTTTAGATAAGACATATGGTATTGTCAATAATAAAGACCAGCAAGTTTCTGTTCTTCATGTTCTATGGTGATCATAATCTCTCATCTCTGTGGTCTAAATGGATTTATCTAATAATAACTCAAAGTGGGACCTGAAGCTTCTCAATAACAGAACAGCAAGTCTCTGTCACAGGTTAAGTTTTTCTTTGATTATATCCACAACTAGGATCATGTCCTCTTAAAATGAATATGTCATTCTTGTTCTCTTGGTAGGCAACTTAAGGTCCACCGCAGAAACAAACCCTTGTGAAGTGCATAAAATGTTGATTATTTTTCATTGCTTGTCTTTACGTGAAAACAAAACCATGTGAAACTCTGTTCTTGCATGTCCCACCCGTGCAGTTGTAGACCACAGTTCATTGGCTCCAGGGTGGTTTTAACTCCTTCATTGATCTATTTATACATCCAGACATAGAACCAATTCTTCACATCACCAAGTAGTAAAGCAATCCAAAGCTTGACTCTCAGAATTTAACTTGTTATCCTCAACCCATCTTCAATATAGTTTTTTAAAACCATAAATGGCTTTTGTGAGAAGTTTCTTGGGTGCTAAGAAGATTCTGAGCCGTTCTGTAACGGCTACTACACCAAAAGGGTTTCTTGCGGTATATGTTGGTGAGGATCAGGTCCAAAAGAAGAGATACATAGTCCCTGTCTCATATTTGAGCCAGCCTTCGTTTCAAGCTCTACTCAGTAAATCAGAGGAAGAGTTTGGGTTTGATCATCCAATGGGTGGCTTAACGATCCCTTGTCATGAAGATGCCTTCATCACTGTAACTTCTTGGCTAAAGAGAAATTGATCCGCAGAGAAGAGACATCTCACGTTATGTAGTCCGAGTTAGAGAAGATTTATTCAATGTAAATAGGTCAACCTTTTTCATTGGTTCTTTGTGAGAAAAGAGTTGGTCAAGACATTACAAAGCTCATTGTGAATTGTCAATTTTGTTGTCTAAGCATTAAAGCTGTCTATGTGAATTGTAGAAAGCTTTCTAAGAAATACAAACTCATCTTGAAAGTTTAGGGTTCTGAAAAATAACTATAGTTTTTGGATTACTCGAGTCTTAATGACATCAAGAGTGTTGTTGGAACAAAGCTAATATTACATGATGTGGTTTCGGGTTGGGAAGTACGCTCTTCAGCCCGAACCTCGTATTAAAAAAAAAAAAGAAGAGAAAATGACATGAAGAGTTTGTTCTGTTTCAGATGAAACAATGAAATGAGTTGAGACTTGTTGTCTACGCTAACAGCGTTTCACAACTCTCTCAAACACTTAAGAAATGGATGTTTGATTGGTTGACTATGAGCAGATGCAGAGCTTCACTGCTTAAGTCACTTATAACTTTTTAAGTAAAGAATATATAAGTGTCTCTCACCTCACTATTTTAGGATAACAAGAAATATTCCACTCGTTGAGCTTTAGATATAAGAAAACAGAGTAAAGATACATTGGACTAGATCATTGTTGTTTTCTCTCACTGTTACGTGAACTGCAAGACGATATCTAGTGTACTAAATTTCACTCACTCAAAGAATATGATAATTTTTAATTTGCTTTTGTTTTTATGTTTTATATTTTGTTATAACATAAAGTTCTTCAAATGTTATTCTTTCTTTTCCAATGATCGATCCAAAGTGTACTGAATACTGATAATGATCGTGTCTATTATGTAAAAATGACATTCATTCTCTAAATTTTAGAACAACTCCTCCGAGAAGAAAGAGAGAAAAGGTCGTATATATATTTACAATGAATATTATCTATTTCTAACTCCAACAATAATGTGGATAATGAATTAATCATCATTGGAACCGAGAGGTCACAGTGATGAACGTATCCTCGGGGCAAGGAATGGTTAAGCCACCCATTGGATGATCAAACCCGAACTCTTCTTCAGATTTACTGAGGAGAGCTTGAAACGAAGGCTGACTCAAGTATGAGATCGGCACCACATATCTCTTCTTCTGGCTTTCTCCTACGTACACCGCAAGAAAACCTTTTTGCACCACCGAGGCTGCCCTCTTGCTCGTAGAAGATGCTGCGGTATAGAGTCCAATAATCTTCTTTGCACCAAGTAGACTTCTCATCAACGCCATCTCTTTTAGTAAAGTTTGAAACTCTTTTGTTGCTCCCGAACCTGAATATGTATCAAAAGATTCAAGTTGTTGGATAACTTGTTTGTTTGTTTGTTTTTTTTTTTTTTTTTTGGTCAAAATGTTAAGTGTTTGTTTGTTTATGATATAAAGAACGAGTTATGTGTATATATAGAAAGATCAGTGAATAAGTTTTGAACCTTCTTTGAAAATTCCTTGAAACTTGTGGGACAGGCTAGAACATGGTTCTGTCTTTAGCATCTCCAAAAGATGCATTAATGCAATTGGTCAACACAAGGGCTTGTTCTCTCAATGTTTCTGAGATTTTCTCCAAGATAATCTTATTTTTTTTACTTATAATTTTCATTTATGATCCTATTTGTAACGATCAACTTAAACGGTGACATAGACTTCTTGTTCTGTTGTTGAGAAACTTCAGGTCCCCACTTAAGTTATAATTCTTATTAAATCCACTTAGACCATAGAAATTAGATAATAGGACAAATAACAAACCATAGAACGTGAAAGAGAGAAACTTGCTGGTCTTTGTCATTAACAATGGCATATGTATCATCTAAACTTTTTGAGAAAACAAGCCCTTGTGACTCATTTATCATCAAGACAAATTGCATTAATGCATCTTTTCCATAGTTCTTAAGACAGAACCATGTGCTCTGTTCTAGTCTGTCCCAAGGTTCAAGACCACAAGTTTCAAAGTTTTTTTCTGAGAGATTTCAACTCATTCATTGATCTATCAATCTATCCATCTATATATATACACATGATCCCTTCTTTCTATCATCAACCAAAAACAAGCAATCAAGTAACCTTAATCATTTCATACATCTTCAAAAGAATTCAAATTTTCAAAAAAAAGAAGTAGAAATGGCTTTGGTGAGAAGTCTATTGGGTGCAAAGAAGATTCTTGGCCGCTCGGTAACAGCAACAGCTTCTACAAGCAAAAGAGCAACCGTGGCGGCACCACCTAAAGGGTTTCTTGCGGTGTACGTAGGAGAGAGCCAAAAGAAGAGATATGTGGTGCCAATTTCTTACTTAAGCCAGCCTTCATTTCAAGATCTTCTCAGCAAATCCGAAGAAGAGTTTGGGTTTGATCATCCAATGGGTGGCTTAACCATCCCTTGTCCTGAAGATGCTTTCATCAATGTGACGTCTCGGTTCCAGTCATGATTATCCAACATATTATTCGTCTAGTTAGAGTTAGACTTGTTCCTTGTAAATAGAGGATTTTTTTTTTCTTCTTGAAAGAGTTGTTTGATAATTTTTGTAAGAGAATCCCAATACGAAGATCTATGTGAATGCCATATAATTTTTTGGAAGTGAATACGTACCATACAACTTTTTAATAACCCACCAGAGAATTTTTACAAAGCATGAAAAAACCATGTTGCTTGTCTTCCACTCAACAAGATTAATACATCAGACACATAACTATGTGAAACTCTGTTCTTTGCACATCACAAGTTTCAACTCAGTAATGTCTTTCGGTTCGAAAATAATGATCTTGCCATCAAACAGAGTTAATTTTTGTAAATAGGTAGACACCTTTTCCATTTACTTCTAAAGAGAGTTTGTTGCAAAGTATACTAAATTCAATGTTAAATCAGTATTGATCATACAAAACATTAAGAAAAACTTTCCACATAATCAGCAGATTTCGTTTGTCAATCGGGTAAAATGTGTAATGTGTTACTGAATGATTTTTGTCTTACTGAAGCTGTAAACACCTGTCTTAAACGAGATATCCTCTGCAAATAAGTGGTCTTTGGGGTCATTTGATTGTGCAGTGAGATCACTGAGATGATAATCTTCAGATTAAAAGCTAATTTGTCATAAGACAAGAATCTTAATATATTGGTTCGTGTCCTTACACAGAGATATGGAATACACATTTGAACTTTCTAACCTCTTGAATAAGTCTCTTTCACAAAGAAAGACGAAAACAGTTAACATATATACATTGAATAAACTCTATCTCTAACTTGAGCTAACTAATGTCAGTTTTTTCTTCTTTTGGAACATCATCATTGAAGCCGGGAAGTCACATTGATGAAGGTATCTTCAGGACAAGGAATCGTTAATCCACCCATTGGATGATCATATCCAAACTCTTCCTCGGATCGACCGAGAAGAGCTTGAAAAGAAGGATGGTTTAAATATGAGACTGGCACCAAATATCTCTTCTTCTGAACCTGGTCTTCACCAACGTACACCTCAAGAAACCCCTTTGGCGCTGAAACTGTCCTTTTGCTTGTAGCCGCTGCAGAAAGGCCAATAATCCTCTTTGCACCCAAGAGACCTCTGAACAAAGCCATTTCTTGTGTCTTGAAAATTAAAGCTTCTGAAAAAAATGTTAGATGCTAAGGTTCAAGGTTTGGATTGCTTTTGCTACTTGGTGATTTGAAGACTTGGTTCTGTCTCTTGATGTATAAATAGATTGATGAAGGTCTGGAACCATTGAAAGTATGGGACATGCACAAGTAGAGTATCACATGGTTCTGTCTTCTAGATTTGATAGATGACAGGAAACTAAACCTAACGAGCATTATATGTCTGTCTTCTCATGTCTGTATAAGAAATGAAGAGAAGTGAATGTACTCATTTTTTTTAATTTATAAGAGTCCTGTGTGAACCTATTTGTGTGTGGATATAATCAAAGAACAAGTTAACCTGTGACAGAGACTTGATGCTCTGTTGTTGAGAAACTTCAAGTCCCCACTTTGAGTTCTTATTAATTAAATCCTTTTAGACCACAGAGTCATGAGAGAATATGATCACCACAGAACATGAAAAACAGAAGCTTGCTGGTCTTTATTATTGACACTATCATAAGTCTTATCTAAACAAACATTGAGAAAACTGCCCTTGTGAATTTCATATGGAGTATGTTTTTAGTTTATTGTCCCACACGCAATCAATCCAAATCACATTAAACTAAAACAGAGCCATGTGAAACTTTGCTCTAGTCTGTCCTACACTTTAAGACCACAAGTTTCAAGGACTTTTCAGACCATTCATTCATCTTTCTATATATATACATGACATTACCCATTCTTTCTATCATCAACCAACAAATTACAAGCAATATTCCAATAAGTTTAAATCTTTTCACTACATTTTCAGAAGCTTCAAAAGCATTCCATCTTTTCACACAAAAGAACTAGAAATGGCTTTGGTGAGAAGTTTATTGGTTGCAAAGAAGATTCTTGGCCGATCCGTAACAGCAACAGCTTCTACAAACAAAAGGGCAGCACCTGCGGCACCAAAAGGGTTTCTTGCGGTGTACGTAGGAGAGAGCCAGAGGAAGAGATTTGTGGTTCCAATCTCATACTTGAGTCAGCCTTCGTTTCAAGCTCTCCTCAGTAAATCTGAAGAAGAGTTTGGGTTTGATCATCCAATGGGTGGCTTAACTATCCCTTGTCCTGAAGATACTTTCATCAATGTTACTTCTCGGCTTCAATGATGTTTATCCACCATTTTTGTTCTTAGAATTAATTAGAGTTAGACTCACTTTATTCATTGTATATAGATGAATTTTTCGAAAAGGTTATAAATTGAATTCCATTTTCATGCAATTGACATGATCTTCTCAATACAATTTGTACAATCTTGTGCAGATATACATTAAAATTTTGGATTTTATCCAATCAATCTTTAACAAATTATATGATACTATCATCTAAACCAAAATAAAACTATTAACATATCACAAATTTTGTAAAAATATTTTTTCGTACAAAATATAAAACAGAAAAAACAAAAGCAGATTAAAAATATCATATACTTAGAGTTAGTGAAATTAAGTACACTAGATAATACAATTTTTCACTAAATGATACATCTATTTATAGTTGTATACCACAGAATAATTAGGGCTTAAAACAATCGTCTTGCAACTCACGTAACCGGGAGAAAACAACAATGATCTAATCCAATGTATCTTTACTCTGGTTTTTTTCTATTTCTAACAAAGCTCAAAGACTGCAATATTTCGTGTTCTCCTAAAATAGTGAGGTGAGAGACACTTGTATATTCTTTACTTAGGACTGACTTAAGCAGTGAAGCTCTGTTCACATTCAATCAATCAAACAACCATTTCTTGATTTATATTCGAAAGAGAGAATCATGTGAAACTCTGTTAGCGTAGACAACAAGTATCAACGCATTTAATTGTTTCCTCTATATATCCTGAAACAGAAAGAACTCTTCATATCATTAACACTCAAGCAATCCAAAGACTTAAAGAATATCATTCAAGAAAGTTTTTGCAATAGACAGCTTTAATGCTTAGAAAACAAAATTAACAATTCACATTGAGGTTTGTAATGTCTTGAACAACTCTTTTCTCACAAAGAACCAATGAAAAAAGGTTGACCTATTTACACTGAATAAATCTTATCTCTAACTCTGACTACATAACGTGAGATCTCTCTTCTCTTCGGATCACTTTCCCTTTAGCCAAGAAGTTACATTGATGAAGGCATCTTCAGGACAAGCGATCGTTAATAGACCCATCGAATGATGAAAACCAAACTCTTCTTCAGATTTAGTGAGCAGAGCTTGAAACGAAGGCTGATTCAAATATGAGACAGGGACTATGTATCTCTTCTTCTGGACCTGATCCTCACCAACGTACACCGCAAGAAACCCTTTTGGTGTAGTAGCCGTTACAGGGCGGCTCAGGATCTTCTTTGCACCCAAGAGACTTCTCACCAAAGCCATTTATGGTCTTTAAAAAAAATCTAAATTGAAGATGGGTTGAGGATAACAAGTTTAATGCTGAGAGTCAGGGTTTGGATTGGTTTAGTTACTACTTGGTGATGTGAATAATTGGTTCTGTCTCTGGATATATAAATAGATCAATGAAGGAGTTAAAACCAGCGTGGAGCCAATGAAACTGTGGTCTACAACTACAACTAAAAGCGTGGGACATGCAAGAAGAGAGTTTCACATGGTTTTGTTTTCATGTAAAGACAAGCAATGGAAGCTTATCAACACCACGTAGTACTTCACAAGGGTTTGTTTCCTCGGTGACTTTATAATTAATAAAGAAAAAAAATGAGATGCTGCAACTTTCTCTTGTCTATAACAAAACATTAGTAGGTTTAGTTTCTTAATGATGTGGTGGGACCTTAAGTTGCCTACCAAGATAACAAGAATTACACATTTGTATTCAGAAGACATGATCCTATTTGTGGATATCATCAAAGAACAAGTTAACCTGTGACAGAGACTTGTTATTCTGAGTTTTAATTAATTAAATCCATTTAGACCACAGAGATTGAGGAATATGATCACCACAGAACATGTAGACAGAAGCTTGCTGGTCTTTATTATTGACAATAACATATGTCTTATCTAAACAAACATTGAGAAAACAAGCCCTTGTGTATTGCATATGGAGTATGACTTCAAAATATTGTCCTACACCCAATTAATTATCTCATCAATCAATACAAATTGCATTGAACTAAAGGTTTCCAAATGCAAAAGACAGAACCATGTGCAACTCTGTTCTCATCTGTCCAACGCTTCAAGACCACAAGATTCAAAGATTTTTCAGAGACTCCTCAACTCATTCACTACTCTATATATAATACACATATCCCACTCATTCAGTCATCAAACAACAAGCAGCAATTCAATAACTTGAATCTTTTCATACATCTGTTCATAAGAGTGTAAACTTTCAGACAAAAAAAAAATAGAAATGGCTTTGGTTAGAAGTCTATTGGGTGCAAAGAAGATTCTTGGTCGTTCCTTAACAGCAGCAGCTACCACAGGCAAAAGAGCAGCTTTGGCGTCACCACCCAAAGGGTTTCTTGCGGTGTACGTAGGAGAAAGTCAGAAAAAGAGATATGTGGTGCCAATCTCATACTTGAGCCAGCCATCTTTTCAAGCTCTCCTCAGTAAATCTGAAGAAGAGTTTGGGTTTGATCATCCGATGGGTGGCTTAACAATCCCTTGTCCTGAAGATACTTTCATCAATGTTACTTCTCGGCTGCAATGATGTTTATCCAACATATTGTTCGTCTAGTTATAGATAGACTTGTTCCTTGTAAATAGATGGAATTTTGTTCTCTTCTTCTTGAAAGAGTTGTTCAGTAATTTTTTGAAAGTGAATGCCATAGACACATTTCGCTCAATAATCTTTAATTTCTTGTGATCTTATTTGATCATTACTTCATTTGGTGTGTCTCTGCATTCAACACAAATCGTTTTTCCCCCTTTCCAGTGAAAAAAAAACTCACCAGATAATGATGACAAAGCATGAAGAACAAAACCATGTTGCTTGTACTACAGTTAATCCAAATTAGCACATCTGAAACACAAAACTGAGTGAAACTCTCTTTTTTGAACATCACAAGTTTCAACTCAGTGATAACTTCTCCAGACTCCAAAATAATGATGTTGACATAAAACAGAGGTTATCTCTGTAAATAGATAGACACCTTTCCCTTTTACTTCTACAGATAATTTGTTGCATAGGATATGAAATTCAGTATTTGGCCATACAAAACATTAAGACAATTTCCCACATAATCAGCATATTTCGCTTGTCAGTCAGGTCAAATATGTAATGTGTTAACTGAATGAATATTCTGTCTTTATTCTAGATTTTGTAATGTGATCTAATCTAATGAATCAAAAACACTGAGCTGATCGAGCCATACAGAAGCTGTTAACATCTGTCCTAATTCCTAAAGGAGGTATCCTCTGCAAATAAGTGATCTTTGGGGTAATTTAATTATGCAGTGAGATCACTGAGATGATAATCTTCAGATTTAAAGTTAATTTGTCATAAGACAAGAATCTTATTGAAGTTAAAACATCCTCTTCATGTATTGGTTTGTATATTTACATAGAAATACGGCATAAACATTGGAGCTTTGTAACCTCTTTAATATTTCTCTTTCACAATGAAAGAGGAAAAGGTTTAACACAGTTACATTTTATTAAGTCTATCTCTAACTCGATCTAACTAATGTCAGTTTTTTCTTCTTCTAGAACATCATCATTGAAGTTGAGACGTCACAGTAATGAAGGTATCTTCAGGACAAGGGATTGTCAAGCCACCCATTGGGTGATCAAATCCAAATACTTCCTCGGATTTATTGAGAAGAGCTTGAAAGGAAGGCTGGTTTAGATATGAGACTGGCACCAAAAATCTCTTCTTCTGGACCTGGTCTTCACCAACGTACACTGCAAGAAACCCCTTTGGCGCTGAAACTGTCTTCTTGCTTGTAGCCGCTACTGATACGCCAATAATCCTTTTTGCACCTAAGAGACCTCTGAACAAAGCCATTTCTTGTCTTGAAAATTGAAACTTCTGAAAGATGCTCAGATTCAAGGTTTGGATTGCTTTCTTTACTACTTGGTGATTTGAAGACTTGGTTCTGTCTCTGGATGTATAAATAGATTAATGAAGGACTGACAACCACCCTGGAATCTTTGGAAGTATGGGACATACACAAATGGAGTTTCACATGGTTCTGTCTTCTAGAAATGATAGATGACAAGAAACGAAACCTAACAAGCATCATCTGTTCATAAAAAATGAAGAGTAGATATGAAGGTACTCATTTTTTAATGTATAAGTGTCCTGTGTGATCCTAGTTGTGGATGTAATCAAAGAACAACTTGACCTGTGACAGAGACTTATTGTTCTGTTGTTGGGAAACTTCAGGTCCCTACTTTGAGCCCTTATTAATTAAAAGTATGTAGACCACAGAGAGACGAGGGAATATGATCACCACAGAACATGAAGAACAGAAACTTGCTGGTCTTTATTATTGACACTATCATAAGTCTTATCTAAACAAACATTGAGAAAACTGCCCTTGTGAATTTCATATGGAGTATGTTTTTAGTTTATTGTCCCACACGCAATCAATCCAAATCACATTAAACTAAAACAGAGCCATGTGAAACTTTGCTCTAGTCTGTCCTACACTTTAAGACCACAAGTTTCAAGGACTTTTCAGATCATTCATTCATCTTTCTATATATATACATGGCATTACCCATTCTTTCTATCATCAACCAACAAATTACAAGAAATATTCCAATAACTTTAAATCTTTTCACTACATTTTCAGAAGCTTCAAAAGCATTCCATCTTTCACACAAAAGAACTAGAAATGGCTTTGGTGAGAAGTTTATTGGTTGCAAAGAAGATTCTTGGCCGATCCGTAACAGCAACAGCTTCTACAAGCAAAAGAGCAGCACCGGCGGCACCAAAAGGGTTTCTTGCGGTGTACGTAGGAGAGAGTCAGAAGAAGAGATATGTGGTTCCAATCTCATACTTGAGTCAGCCTTCTTTTCAAGCTCTTCTTAGCAAATCCGAGGAAGAGTTTGGGTTTGATCATCCGATGGGTGGCTTAACGATCCCTTGTCCTGAAGATACTTTCATCAATGTTACTTCTCGGCTTCAATGATGTTTATCTACCATTTTTGTTCTTAGAATTAGAGGTAGACTCACTTTATTCATTGTATATAGATGAATTTTTCGAAAAGGTTATAAACTGAATTCCGTTTTCATGCAATTGACATGATCTTGTCAATACAATTTGTACAATTTTGTGTAGAAATACATTACAATTTTGGATTTTATCCAATCAACCTTTAACAAATTATATGATACTATTATCTAAACCAAAATAAAACTATTAACATAACAAAATTTTGACATTTACCAATATTTTTTTTATACAAAATATAAAACAGAAAAACAAAAGCAGATTAAAAAATATCATATTTTTAGAGTTAGTGAAATTAAGTACACTAGATAATACATTCTTTCACTAGATAATACATCTATGTATAGTTGTATACCTTAGAATAATCTATTCTATTAAAACAAGATCATTTATCATTTTTTGACCAATTGATAAATGTTAGGTCCAATTATATATTCTCATATTTTACTAATTAACTGCCATTAATCTACATATAAATATACCTATTAAGTAATTTTCAATTTATTGTAACTTCCTCTATATTCTAGGAACCTTTTTTTTTTTGAAAAAGGGCTTTCAATTTAAAAGACAAATTACAAGATGCGATTTGTTAGATCACATAGTTTGAAAAAGTTAGATACATAAAGTAAGTAATGAAAGAGCTATTAAACCAAAAGCTTAGTAATACTCTTTAGCTTGACCAAACTAAGAAGGATATTTGCACGCATGATTTAGGACCCTTGACCCTTTCGGCCTCGTTTCCCTCTTCCACGCACTGTCATCCATTCCATTCCTTGGTACTTTTGTGTATATAGGCTTGATCAACCTATCCGTTCTTGTTGGACTCGGTAATATTGATGTACTCAGGTTTTAACCACTAAAACCAACCGCAAGTGCACGGGAGTGCGCGGTAGTATATAGGGATCGAATTCCTCAGAGACCAAGGTTACGCTATAAATCTTAGAGAGAGAAGTCAAGCTAGAACGACAGGAATTTGTTTTGATTGCTTCAGTTCAGAAATGTAAATAACAGTATGTAAATTAAGTTTCACAGATGAATAAAAACGCTAGGCCATGGGTATTCTCAGGTAAACATAAATCAAGTTTATGAATGCTAGACAGGGGATTCAGTTTTAAACCGTTCTCGAACTCAAACGACAAGCATAGTTTAGTTAACTTTCGGAAAACTAAACCCTATGAATTAGAAATCTAAAGATCAACTTCCGTTTTATCTAGAATTCTAATCATGCAATTTAACGGGTTTGAATTGTTCACAAGTTTCCTAACAACGACCGCCGTCGGTTACAAACACTTGTTCATCTAGATTCGTTTCAGGAGTTTAAACAGTCATTTTCGATGAGTTTAAACAACCTAGAGATCATGAACTAGGTGTACAGTCCAGTTCAAGCAATAAGATACATCTAGATGAAGAACCTACAGGATTAACCCCTGTCTAACATGTCAATCTCAATGATTCATGGATCCCTTCGATTCACCCTAGCCTAACTGTAGGATTACTCAGACATGGAATGAAGAACACAGAGAATAACAGATTGATTCATTGAATAAAAACGTGAAATCAAATAGGGTTCAGAAAGAGCTTCTCTATCAAGAGTATAGATTTCTTCTCCCTAGAGCTTACAATCTCCAAAAGCCAAAAGCAATCCAATGTAAAAATGAAAGGTCCTGAGAAAAACACTCAGCCCCTGCCACAAATAGGGTTCAACACGTTTTTCCCGAAAATCCCTAAACAAAACCGGTTCAAACTTGAATAAAACCGAGAAATTCGGTTTTCTTGCGCGCAGACCGCTCTGGATCGACCACGGGATCGATCGATCCAGAAGTGGATCGGTCGATCTGCGTGATGAAGATCGACTCCCTTTTTATCTCGGTCGATCGAAATGTGCTCCGCAAATCCGTGCAAAAACGGATCGACCAGGCGATCGATCGATCCAGGATGGGATCGATCGATCCATTGTATGAGGATCGACTGGCTCCTTGCTCGGTCGATCGGAATTTGTCCCGCACAAATGAGCCGTAATTGCATATCGAGATCGATCGATCCACTCCTTGGATCGATCGATCTGCCTTTAATTCGCCCATTCTCCTTTTCCTTGCTCCCTGTGCTCAAAACTTCATCCTAAAGCATTCCTAACCTGAAAAGACCTTAAAAACAAGAACAAGACTCGAAAAACGGTTGAAAACACGAGTTAGAATACGCTAAAAACGCAATATATCAAATATATTCTAGGAACCTATTACTCTCATTTATACTAAATAAAATTCACGTAAAATATGACCATAAACTGTTCCACGAAAATATACATTATAACTACATCTAATTAATCACATTATTCATGAAAAAATTATTGACAACAAGCATTTTCACTATTAGCAGCATTTTAAAAAAATTCCAGATACCACTATGCTATATAAACAACACCTATAGAATAATACAAGTATATATAATATTCATATAAAAATATAGAATTTCAATCTAAGACATTCTAAAATACAACTATACCGTTTGGGTCTAACCGTTCATGATTTTAACTAAATAAAATTTATTTAGCTATAAAATATATTTTTGAATAATAATTATTGATAATTTTTTTTGTATAATTTTTTAAAAATATATATTTAAATGCACAATTTAAATTACATATTATGTCAATTTCTTTCAGTTTTTTTTGGATAACCACATACAAAATAACTAAAATAAATGATTTACATTATAGACTCAAACATTATGATATAAACTTCTTGGATATGTGTTTTCAAATAAAAAATTATAATCAATGAAAAATATTTAAAATAGTCAACTGAAAATAATATTTATCCTTACTGTTACTTGGTATATTAGATGTTTGCCATTGGACCTATCTATTTATTTGTCCCTACTTTTTTATAATATAATCTACTTTAGAGAGACCATTTCTCTAAAATATGCAACAGTTTTTTTTTTGTCAACTATATACGACGATTATCCTATAAAAAAATATTATTTCTTCTTTTTTAAGTTAATGCATCATATTCATATGGTTAACATATATTTGGTTAACATATACTCTGCTTCTCTTATCTGTTATAAAATATATATTATTTGTATTGAATTTTTTATAGTACCAATAAACTTGCATGTTTTCCATAAAATCAGTTTTAAAAGGGATGTAAATTTAAAGTCTTGGATAAATACAAAATTAAGCAATAAAACAATGTTTGATAAACAAAAATGAAATTACATTTGCTCATTTTACAAATACTATAATTTTAAAGTTTGGAATGACATTATATTTAATCAAAACACATAATTTTTTTTCAATTTAAAAATAATCAACCAAAAATATACCTGTCCCTTTAAAGGGCGGATCAAAATCTAGTTAGGGCTTAAAACATGTACGGTACAATCGTCTTGCAACTCACGTAACAGTGAGAGAAACAACAATGATTTAATCCAATGTATCTTCACTCTGTTTTTTTATATCTAACAAAGCTCAAAGACTCCAATATTTCGTGTTCTCCTAAAATAGTGAGGTGAGAGACACTTGCATATTTTTTTACTTAGAACTGACTTAAGCAGTGAAGCTCTGTTCACAGTCAATTAATCAAACATCCATTTCTTGATTTATATTCGAAAGAGAGAATCATGTGGAACTCTGTTAGCGTAGACAACAAGTTTCAACGCATTCAATTGATTCCTCTATATATATTCTGAAACAGAACGAACTCTTCATATCATTAACACTCAAGCAATCCAAAGACTTAAAGAATATCATTCAGAAAGATTTCCGCAATAGACAGCTTTAATGGCTAGACAACAAAATTGACATTCACATTGAGTTTTGTAATGTCTTGAACAACTCTTCTCACACAAAGAACCAATGAAAAAGGTTGGACTATTTACACTGAATAAATCTTATCTCTAACTCTGACTACATAACGTGAGATCTCTCTTCTCTTCGGATCACTTTCCCTTTAGCCAAGAAGTTACATTGATGAAGGCATCTTCAGGACAAGCGATCGTTAATAGACCCATCGAATGATGAAAACCAAACTCTTCTTCAGATTTAGTGAGCAGAGCTTGAAACGAAGGCTGATTCAAATATGAGACAGGGACTATGTATCTCTTCTTCTGGACCTGATCCTCACCAACGTACACCGCAAGAAACCCTTTTGGTGTAGTAGCCGTTACAGGGCAGCTCAGGATCTTCTTTGCACCCAAGAGACTGATAGAATAGGAATATTCTTTGTAACAAACTCTGTTGAGATATTTCCGTAGATACCGAGTATATAGCTAAGATCTCTCCTAACTTTGTGTAACTGTTATGGCTATTTAAGAGCCTGTGAATACAACGTGAAAGGCAGAGGAGTTTACTCAACTTACATGGTATCAGAGCACAGTGCTTCTGATTTTCTCTCCTAAAATTCTTTCTCTTCTTCTTCCTCTCTGTTGTTTCTTCTCTTCAATGGCAGCAGCTCCTCCTGCAAACTTTGATCGGGCGTTTGGTGTTACCAACATAAAGTCCCATATCCCGATTATTCTTGACCTAGATGATCACAACTACGATGCCTGGCGTGAACTTTTCCACACACACTGCCTCGCGTTTGACGTCTCTGGCCATATTGATGGATCCTCCGTACCCACTGGTCCTGATGATACGTTATGGCACAAGCGTGATGGACTGGTAAAACTATGGCTTTACGGCACATTGGCTGACAAACTGTTCCGCAGTTCTTTCAAGACAGGAGGAACATCAAGAGACATATGGATCCGTATTGAGAATCAGTTCCGAAATAACAAGGAAGCCAGAGCGATTCAGCTGGACAACGATCTCCGCACTACGGAGATAGGCGATCTCACAATTCAAGCATACTGCCAGAAGCTTAAATCTCTTTCTGATCTTCTTGCAAACGTAGACGCCCCTGTCCCGGATCGCACCTTAGTCATGTATCTTCTTAATGGATTAAATGACAAGTTTGATAACATCATAAACGTGATCAAACATAGAGAGCCGTTCCCTACGTTCGAATCAGCCCAATCAATGCTTGAGATGGAAGAGAAGCGGGTGAGCAAGTTCAAAAAGCCCGCGGAGCATGCGTCCTCTTCAACAATCCTCACTGTTTCAGAGGAAAGACCCAACAACACACGCTCTCAGTCTACTCGCAACAACTCTGTTTACAACAACACTCGAGGCTCTCGTCGTCATGGAGGCAACAGATACCGCGGCCGCAACAACAACAACAACCGCTACTATCAACAACCATGGCCTGCGAATAATTACTGGACTCCTCCGTTTCACCAATGGCAACAACCGCAACATCCATATTGGGGACAGTTCTTTCCAGGTGGTAACGCTCAACGAGGCCTGCTTGGAGCACGACCACAAATGACGCCTCATCAGGCAAATGTTTCCATCACTGAGCCACAACTTACTACAGATATCTCTAATGCCTTCAATACTATGACTCTAGCTGATCCATCGATAGGAGACTGGTATATGGATTCAGGTGCCACAAGTCATATGGCTGCGAATGAAGGTATACTCAAGTCTAAGCTAATTAAAGATATCAATCATTGTGTTATTGTTGGCAATGGGTCTAGGATTCCGGTAATCTCTTCTGGTAACACCACTATAAACACTCCTACTCGCCCTCTTTCTCTTAATGAAGTTCTAATCACTCCTCAAATAGTCAAAAATCTCATTTCTGTTCGCAAATTCACTAAAGATAATTTTTGCTCTGTTGAGTTTGACCCTCTTGGATTTTCTGTGAAGGATCTTCAAACTCAGGAGGTTCTTCTGCGCAGTAACAGCACTGGAGATCTCTATTCCTTCCCAACATCTCCACGTTCCAGTCACCACTCCACTGCGTTGTTATCTTTCTCGCCTATTCTATGGCATAAACGTTTAGCTCATTTGAATAAGAATACCTTGCTGTCTTTACGTTCTGCGAACTTGATTTCTTGTAATAATGACAGCCTTCACTCTTCTTGTCAGGCTTGTCAATTGGGAAAACAAATAAAACTTCCTTTTTCAAAGTCTGAATCTTTAACATCTAAGCCGTTTGAACTTGTTCATTCAGATGTCTGGACATCCCCTGTCCCGAGTATAAGTGGGCTCAAATACTATGTTCTTTTCCTTGATGACTTCACTCATTTCGTATGGATCTTCCCATTACGACGCAAAAGTGAGGTATATTCCAAATTCTTAATCTTTTCAGCCTATGTTCAAAACCAATTCAAGATGAAAATTCAAGCATTACAATGCGATAACGGGGGAGAGTATAACAACTCTGAATTTCAAGATCATTTCCTTTCACAAGGTATTCAAATCCGCTACTCTTGTCCTCATACATCTCAGCAAAATGGCAAATCGGAGCGCATGATTCGCACCATTAATAATGCCATTCGATCCCTTTTATTTCAAGCTCATCTTTCTGCTGGGTACTGGGTAGAGGCCTTAAATGTTGCCGTTCATATTTTGAATATTCTTCCCTCTGTTTCTATACAAAATCGCATTCCGTATACTATGCTTTTTCAGAAAACTCCTAAATATGATCATCTCAGGGTTTTTGGATGTCTATGCTTTCCCAATCTCAATCATTCGAATCTTCACAAGCTAGCTCCTCGCTCTACTCCCTGTCTTTTTCTGGGATATCCTTCACTTCACCGCGGATATCGGTGTTTGGACCTGAAAACAAGAAGAATAATCATCTCTCGTCACGTCTTCTTCGATGAGACTGTGTTTCCAGCGGCTGAAACAAAAACATCTCCTTCCACCTATCGCTTTCTTCAGCCGCACGATGAGCCCTCCCAATTTTTCAAAGAAATTCTTCAATCAGGTTCTCCTCCTATCACCATTCCGCCTCCTACCCCTGTTCTTCAGCTACCAAACACTTCTTCTCGGGACACCACCTCCCACGAACTAGTCCCTGCACATGACACAACTCGTCACACGATGCAAACTAGAAGTAAAGCGGGTATTAGAAAGCCAAAGAAACAGTTCACCTTACTTTCAACTGTTTCACCTCTCCCAACCAGCCACATAAAAGCTCTATCGGATCCACACTTTAAGCCAGCGATGGATGATGAAATTGATGCCTTTGATGAAACTCGGACTTGGGATCTTGTGCCAAGACCGAGCAATACTAATGTTGTGCGTTGTATGTGGCTTTATAAGCATAAACTAAACGCAGATGGCACTGTCCGACGTCACAAAGCTCGTCTAGTTGCTAATGGAAAGTCACAGGAAGAAGGGATTGACTACAACGAGACGTTCAGTCCGGTGGTAAAACCCGCATCCATACGGACTGTTCTTGGCGTCAGTTTAGCGCTGGATTGGCCGATTCATCAGCTCGATGTGAAGAATGCGTTCCTTCATGGGGTCCTTGATGAGACAATTTACATGCACCAGCCTCCTGGCTATACGAGCAAAGAGTTTCCAAACCATGTCTGCAAGTTAAACAAGGCGATCTACGGTCTGAAACAGGCTCCAAGGGCCTGGAACTCACGCTTTGCTTCTTTCATCACTAATCTTGGTTTCTCTTGCAGTAAAAGTGACGCTTCCCTCTTCGTTTTCAACAAAGCAGAGCGTCGAGCATACCTACTTCTCTATGTCGATGACATAATCCTGACTGCATCTGATTCAACCTTCCTCCAGCAGATCGTGTTGCAGCTACAAAAGGAGTTCCCGATGTCCGATTCTGGAAAATTGCATTTCTTTCTTGGAGTAAAAGCTGAATTCAATGAAGCGGGAATTTTCTTAAGTCAGACTGCTTATACTGAAGATATCATAAAGCGTGCTGGCATGGAGCTATGCAAACCGGTATCTACACCAGTTGACTTGCAATCCAAGCTTTCGGTCGATGATGGTGATCCTATTTCAGACCCAACTCACTATCGAAGACTCGCTGGAGCTCTGCAATACCTGACCTTTACAAGACCCGACATTGCCTACGCTGTCCATCAAATCTGTCTTTACATGCATGACCCTCGTCTACCTCACCTGCAGGCTCTCAAACGCATCATACGATATTTGCAGGGTACGAAGACACTGGGTCAACAACTGCGAAAAGGCTCCATCACTGACCTAGTAGCCTATTCTGACGCTGACTGGGCTGGTTGCCCGGATACACGGCGGTCCACTTCGGGTTATTGCATCTATCTCGGTCCCAATCTTCTCTCTTGGTCCTCCAAACGCCAGCCAACTGTGTCACGTTCGAGCTCGGAAGCAGAGTACAAAGGCGTCGCAAATTCAGTCTCTGAACTCACGTGGATAAGAAACCTGTTGTTTGAGCTTGGCTTCCCTATCAAGAAAGCTTCCATTGTATACTGTGACAACATCAGTTCAGTCTATCTAGCTCGAAACCCGGTACGCCATCAACGAACAAAGCATGTGGAAATCGACATACATTTTGTCCGAGAAAAAGTGCAGCTTGGTGAAGTCAAAGTCCTTTTCGTGCCTTCCTCCCTTCAATTCGCGGATGTCTTTACGAAGGGGCTACCCACAACATTGTTCAGAGATTTTCGGACCAGTCTCACCATTTGCAACTCCAATGATGTGACTGCGGGAGGGTGATAGAATAGGAATATTCTTTGTAACAAACTCTGTTGAGATATTTCCGTAGATACCGAGTATATAGCTAAGATCTCTCCTAACTTTGTGTAACTGTTATGGCTATTTAAGAGCCTGTGAATACAACGTGAAAGGCAGAGGAGTTTACTCAACTTACAGAGACTTCTCACCAAAGCCATTTATGGTCTTTTAAAAAAATCTAAATTGAAGATGGGTTGAGGATAACAAGTTTAATGCTGAGAGTCAGGGTTTTGGATTGCTTCAGTTACTACTTGGTGATGTGAATAATTGATTCTGTCTCTGGATATATAAATAGATCAATGAAGGAGTTAAAACCACCGTGGAGCCAATGAAACTGTGGTCTACAACTACAAGCGTGGGACATGCAAGAAGAGAGTTTCACATGGTTTTGTTTTCATGTAAAGACAAGCAATGGAAGCGTATCAACATTAGGTACTTCACAAGGGTTTGTTTCCTCGGTGATTTTATAATTATTAAAGAGAAAAATGAGATACTGCAACTTTCTCTTCTCTATAACAAAACATTAGTAGGTTTAGTTTCTTCATGATGTGGTGGGAGCTTAAGTTGTCTACCACGATAACAAGAATGACACATTTCATTTTCAGAAGACATGATCCTATTTGTGGATATCATCGAAGAACAAGTTAAGCTGTGACAGAGACTTGTTGTTCTGTTGTTAAGAAACTACAAGTCCCCACTTTGAGTTTTAATTAATTGAATCTATTAGAACACAGAGATTGAGGAATATGATCACCACAGAACATGAAGAACAAACACTTGCTGGTCTTTATTATTGACAATAGCATATGTCTTATCTAAACAAAACATTGAGAAAACAAGCCCTTGTGTATTGCATATGTAGTATGTTTTAAATTCATTGTCCTACACTCAATTAATTATCTCATCAATCAAGACAAATTGCATTAAACTAAAGGTTTCGAAATGCTAAAGACAGAACCATGTGCAACTCTGTTATCATCTGTCCAACGCTTCAAGGCCACAAGATTCAAAGATTTTTCAGAGGCTCCTCAACTCTTTCACTACTCTATATATAATACACATATCCCACTCATTCAGTCATCAAATAACAAGCAGCAATTCAATAACTTGAATCTTTTCATACATCTCTTCAAAAGAGTTTAAAATTTCAGACAAGGAAAAAAAATAGAAATGGCTTTGGTGAGAAGTCTATTGGGTGCAAAGAAGATTCTTGGTCGTTCCGTAACAGCAGCTACTACCACAGGCAAAAGAGAAGCTTTGGCATCACCACCCAAAGGGTTTCTTGCGGTGTATGTAGGAGAAAGTCAGAAGAAGAGATATGTGGTGCCAATCTCATATTTGAGCCAGCCTTCATTTCAAGCTCTTCTCAGTAAATCAGAAGAAGAGTTTGGGTTTGATCATCCAATGGGTGGCTTAACGATCCCTTGTCCTGAAGACACTTTCATCAATATTACTTCTCGGCTTCAGTGATGATTATCCAACATATTGTTCGTCTAGTTAGAGATAGACTTGTTCCTTGTAAATAGAGGAGTGTTTTTTTTCTCTTCTTCTTGAAAGAGTTGTTCAGTAATTTTTTGAAAGTGAATGCCATAGACACAATTTCGCTCAATAATCTTAATCTTAATTTCTTGTGACCTTATCTGATCATTACTTCATTCGGTGTGTCTCTGCATTCAACATAAATCATTTTTCCCCTTTCCAGTGACGTGCTTTTATTTTTGAGAATATGAAAAAACCTCACCAGAGAATCATTACAAAGCATGAAGAAGAAAACCATGTTGCTTATCCTACAGTTAATCCAAATTAACACATCTGAAACACAAAACTAGTGAAACTCTTTGTTGAGGGAAAAAACTATGTGAAACTCTGTTTTTTGAACATCACAAGTTTCAACTCAGTGAAAACTTTTCCAGACTCCCAAATAATGGGTTTGACATAAAACAGAAGTTATCTTTGTAAATAGATAGACACCTTTCCCTTTTACTTCTACAGATAATTTGTTGCATAGGATATGAAATTCAGTATTTGGCCATACAAAACATTAAGACAATTTCCCACATAATCAGCATATTTCGCTTGTCAGTCAGGTCAAATGTGTAATGTGTTAACTGAATGAATATTCTGTCTTTATTCTAGATTTTGTAATGTGATCTAATCTAATGAATCAAAAACACTGAGCTGATCGAGCCATACAGAAGTTGTTAACATCTGTCCTAATTCCTAAAGGAGTTATCCTCTGCAAATAAGTGATCTTTGGGGGTAATTTGATTATGCAGTGAGATCACTGAGATGATAATCTTCAGATTTAAAGTTAATTTGTCATAAGACAAGAATCTTAATGAAGATAAAACATCCTCTTTATGTATTGGTTTGTATACTTACACAGAAATACGGCATAAACATTGAAGCTTTGTAACCTCTTTAATATTTCTCTTTCACAAAGAAAGAGGAAAAAGTTTAACATATTTACATTGATTAAGTCTATCTCTAACTCGATCTAACTAATGTCAGTTTTTTCTTCTTTTGGAACATCATCATTGAAGCTGGGAAGTCACACTGACGAAGGTCTCTTCAGGACAGGGGATCGTCAAGCCACCCATTGGATGATCAAATTCAAACTCTTCCTCGGATGTACTGAGAAGAGCTTGAAAAGAAGGCTGGTTTAGATATGATATTGGCACCAAATATCTTTTCTTCTGGACCTGGTTTTCACCAACGTACACCGCAAGAAACCCCTTTGGCGCTGAAACTGTCTGTTTGCTTGTAGCTGCTACAGAAAGACCAATGATCCTCTTTACACCTAAGAGACCTCTGAACAAAGCCATTTCTTGTGTCTGGAAATTTGAAGCTTCTGAAAAAGGTTAGATTCTCAGATTCAAGGTTTGGATTGCTTTAATTACTACTTGGTGATTTGAGGACTTGGTTCTGTCTCTGGATGTATAAATAGATTGATGAAGGACTTAAAATCACTCTGTAACCATTAAAATTATGGGACATACACAAACAGACTTTCACATGGTTCTGTCTTCTAGACATGATAGATGACAAGAAACGAAAACTGTCTACTACTCCTGTGTGAACCTAGTTGTGGCTATAATCAAAAAACAACTTAAGCTGTGACAGAGACTTGCTGTTCTGTTTTTGGGAAACTTCAGGCCCCCACTTTGAGTTCTTATTAATTAAATCCATTTAGACCACAGAGATGAGTGAATAGGATCACCACAGAACATGAAGAACGGAAACTTGCTGGTCTTTATTATTGACAATACCATATGTCTTATCTAAAACAAACATTGAGAAAACAGACCCTTGTGTATTGCAATTCGTATCAAGTGTATTGTCCCACACTCGATTTATAATCTCATCAAGACAAATTGTATTAAACGATAACTTTTCCAATTGGTAAAGACAGAACCATGTGAAACCCTGCTCTAGTATGTCCCACGCTTTAAGACCACAAGCTTCAAGGATTTTTCAGAGAGGTTTCAATTCATTCGTTGATCTTTCTATATATACACATCACATTACCCATTATTTCGATCATCAACCAACAAACAAGCAATACTCCAGTAACTTCAATCTTTTTATACATTTTCAGAAGTTTCGGAAGAATTCGATCTTTCACACAAAAGAACTAAAGATGGCTTTAGTGAGAAGTATGTTAAGTGCAAAGAAGATTCTTGGCCGCTCCTTAACAGCAGCAGCCGCAACAAGCAAAAGGGCAGCCTCTGCGGAACAACCAAAAGGGTTTCTTGCGGTGTACGTAGGAGAGAGCCAGAAGAAGAGATATGTGGTGCCAATCTCATACTTGAGTCAGCCTTCTTTTCAAGCTCTCCTCAGTAAATCTGAAGAAGAATTCGGGTTTAATCATCCAATGGGTGGCTTAACAATCCCTTGTCCTGAAGATACTTTCATCAATGTGACTTCTCGGCTTCAATGATGTTTATCCAACATTTTGTTCTTAGAACTAGAGTTAGACTTGTTCATTGTATATAGATGAAATATTTTAGAAGGTTATAAAGTGAATTCCATTTTCATGCAATACAAATTTCGGATATGAAAGTATATAGATGAAATTTCTGATATATATTAAAAGTCAAGCCTTCACTGACAAAACCAATTCTAACATTTACACCAAAAACGAAAAAAGGATATTAAAATTAAATAATATCTTACAAAAATTATATGATACTATCATCTAAACCAAAAAAAAAAACTTGTAACATACACAAAGTTTGACTTTTACAGATTTTTTTTTCATACAAAATATAAAACAGAAAAACAAAAGCAAATGAAAATTTATCATATTCTTAAGTGAGTGAAATTTAGTACACTTGATAATACATCTATGTAGGGGCTAAAACATTTACTGTACAATCGTCTTGCACTTCAAGTAATAGTGAGAGAAAGAACCAATGATATTAATCCAGTGTATCTTCACTGTTTTTTTTTTATATTTAACAAAGCTCAAAGACCGGAATATTTCTTCTTCTCCTGAAATAGTGAGGTACACTTTATATATCCTCTACTTAGAACTCACTTAAGCATAAAGCAGTGAAGCTCTGTTCAGAGTCAATTAACCAAACATCCATTTCTTAAAATATTTGAAATAGAGAGTCATGTGAAACGCTGTTCGTGTAGACAACAAGTTTCAACTCATTTCATTGAGTCCTCTATGTGTCCTTAAACAGAACAAACTCTTCATGACATTAACACTCGAGCAAATCCAAAAACTTTAATAGTTATATTTAAGAACTCCAATTCGCATAGATAGGTTTAATGCTTATACAACAAAATTGACATTCACATTGAGCTTTATAATCTCTTGAACAACTCTTTTCTCACAAAGAACCGAGGAAAAAGGTTGACCTATTTACATTCAATATTTCTATCTCTAACTCAAACTACATAAGGTTAAGATCTCTCTTCCCTTCCAATCACTTTCTCTTTAGCCTAGAAGTTACATTGATGAAAGCATCTTCAGGACAAGGGATCGTTAAGCCACCCATTGGATGATCATATTAGCCACCCATTGTTAAGCTAGATGGGCTTCCAACCTAAAACCAATTGGTGATAAGTGGAGTGACCCATCTATCTTATATATTGCTTAGGATCCCTTCCAACTACCGATGTGGGACACTTTGTGTCTAATACGCCCCCTCGAGATGATGGCTCTTTGAGCGTCAATCTCGGAATGTTTGGGCAAGGATCGATAGGCCGACTTTGGGCTGGATCGATAATGGATCGGGTTGGATTGTTCGGATCGGGCTCTGATACCATGTTAAGCTAGATGGGCTTCCAACCTAAAACCAATTGGTGATAAGTGGAGTGACCCATCTATCTTATATATTGCTTAGGATCCCTTCCAACTACCGATGTGGGACACTTTGTGTCTAATAGATCAAACCCAAACTCTTCCTCTGATTTACTGAGTAGAGCTTGAAACGAAGGCTGGCTCAAGTATGAGACAGGGACTATGTATCTCTTCTTCTGGACCTGATCCTCACCAACGTACACCGCAAGAAACCCTTTTGGTGTAGTAGCCGTTACAGAACGGCTCAGAATCTTCTTAGCACCCAAGAAACTTCTCACAAAAGCCATTTATGGTTTTAAAAAACTATATTGAAGATGGGTTGAGGATAAGAAGTTAAATTCTGAGAGTCAAGCTTTGGATTGCTTTACTACTTGGTGATGTGAAGAATTGGTTCTATGTCTGGATATATAAATAGATAAATGAAGGAGTTAAAACCACCCTGGAGCCAATGAACTGTGGTCTACAACTACAAGTGTGGGACATGCAAGAAGAGAGTTTCACATGGTTTTGTTTTCACGTAAAGACAAGCAATGAAAAATAATCAACATTTTATGCACTTCACAAGGGTTTGTTTCCTCGGTGATAATTAATAAAGAGAAAAAATGAGATACTATAACCTTCTCTTGTCTAAAACAAAACATTAATAGGTTTAGCTTCTTAATGATGTGGTGGGACCCTAAGTTGCCTACCAAGAGAGCAAGAATGCCATATTCATTTTCAGAGGACATGATCCTAGTTGTGGATATCATCAAAGAACAACTTCACCCATGACAGAGACTTGTTGTTCTGTTGTTGAGCAGCCTCAGGTCCACACTTTAAGTTCTTATTAATTAAATTTATGTAGACCACAGAGATTAGAGAATATGATCACCACAGAACATGAAGAACAGAAGCTTGCTGGTCTTTATTATTGACAATAACATATGTCTTATCTAAAACAAACATTGAGAAAACAAGCCCTTGTGTATTGCATATGGAGTATGTTTTTAATGGATTGTCCTACATTCAATTAATTATATCACCAACAGATAAATTGCACTAAAGTAAACCTTTCCAAATGCTAAAGACAGAACCATGTGCAACTCTGTTCTCGTCTGTCCAACGCTTCAAGACCACAAGTTTCAAAGATTTTTCAAAGAGTCTTCAACCTATTCACTGATCTATATATAATACACATATCCCACTCATTCAATCATCAACCAACAATAAGCAATTCAATAACTTGAATCTTTTAATACATCTGTTCAAAGCTTCAAAGGAGTTCAAACTTTCGACAAAAATATATAGAAATGGCTTTGATGAGAAGTATATTGGGGGCAAAGAAGATTCTCGGCCTCTCTGTCTCAGCAGCTTCCACAAGCAAAAGAGCAACCGTGGCGGCACCACCAAAAGGGTTTCTTGCGGTGTACGTAGGAGAGAGCCAGAAGAAGAGATATGTGGTGCCAATCTCATACTTGAGTCAGCCTTCGTTTCAAGCTCTTCTCAGCAAATCAGAGGAAGAGTTTGGGTTTGATCATCCAATGGGTGGCTTAACGATCCCTTGTCCTGAAGATGCTTTCATCAATGTTACTTCTCGGCTTCAATGATAATTATTCACCATTTTGTTCTTAGAGTTAGAGTTAGACTTATTCATTGTATATAGATGAATCATTACTCTTTCTAGAAATGGTATAAAATGAATTCAGTTTCCATGCAATCCACACAATCATGTCAATACGTTTTTGGATCGATCTATGAAAATGAAATACCCAACCTTGGAAGAACCTGAAGTTATAATTATAAAATGCCAATATATGGTAACTGAGACAGTTTATCATCCGGATCCGTGGCGCAATGGTAGCGCGTCTGACTCCAGATCAGAAGGTTGCGTGTTCGATTCACGTCGGGTTCAAACCTCCCGAACATTTAATCCGGTTATTTTTTTCCTTTTTAACTCCAGATTTGTTGTTTGCATTTGCTGCGCTTTCGTTCCACTATCTTGGTTCTGTAATCCAATTTGTCTTAACCAAAAGTCCTAATTCCGGTTTAGAATCTTGGCAGTTTTCATCCGAGAGACCGGTTAAAATATTGAAGATGTTATTAAAGCTTTTCATCTGTAGATTTACATCAGAGACCATAGCAGGAAGTGAACATGTATATTGAAATCTTGTTCGAGACATGTCATAATATAAGGTAAACCAGCAAGTGAGCTCAAGTCTTTTTCCTTTTTTTTTGTCAACAGCGAAGTTTTCTTTTGAGCAAATGAAGGTAACTTGGTAACTATATCTAGAAACCAGAAAACGATTGAATAACTACTGCTGCAGAAGTAGCCAGGATTTTCACTGCTGAGAGCTTCCCGAATCTTTCTCCACATCACGTGACACAATTGTCCACGTTGGAACCTATCCTCTCAGCCATGTGTTTCTGTAGGATGAGTTGTCGCGAAGAGAAGCATCGTGTGGCTTGTACTCCATGACGTAGGCATGAGGCAGCTTCAAATGCCGCTTGATTGAGTCTCTCAACCCCATCACTGCCTGTTCACAGAAAAACATCGCACCTGCATAAGTATACCAAACAAAAGAAGGGAGACAACGAGAGATCTTGTTGTGAAGAATTTTCTCACCTGGTGATCAGAAGCATTGCGATTCCATACACTAATGATGTCCTCATTGATGCGGACACTCAGCACCGCCCCACAAATGTTTTCAGCATCATCAAGCTGGTCTCCTACTAGCGCAAGCAGCTGAAGAAGAAAATAAATAAATGAAAAGGGTAGGTCTAACATGATTCCCAGATAAGTATGAAACATGGACAACTTAAAGAACATATATGTAAATACTCAATAGAAGTTCCCACCCGCCACAAGAAAAATAAACTCACCAGATCCTCCCAGAAGCGAGCAGATACAACTTTGGGGAAACGAATGATCCACTTTCCTCCATTGCAATTGGCACCATCCTGATGGAGATGAATTTATCTTAGGAGATACAACTTTTGATGTATAAGAGTTCTTCTTCCTATAACATATGGGAAACACCTACCTCCCACAAGGGGCGAATCCCATCCTTAAAGAAATGAAGATCTGTCGGATTAGGCAAAAGAGAAGAACGAGCAAGGTGACAGTAAGAGGCCCAAAACCCTTCAACCTATGTACCATAACCAAAGCCATATCTCAAAACCAACAAGACAAGCTCACAAACAGCTTCAAGAATAGTATTTGTTGAGCTTACAGTGCTGAACTCAACAATCTTCTTAATGTTATCCTCGTAAGATGTCTGGCTCCTGACCCCTGGTGTTCTACGTGTGTACCAAATCGCAAACTTGTACTGCAAAAATTTTCCAAGATACAAAAAAAAAAACGTAAGAGCTACTGAGCTAAGCAGACGAAGAATGCTCAGCAATGGAATAACCTCATGTTCAAAAAACCCTAATTTAACAACAAAAACTTCAGAAACATAGATTCAGAATCCGAATCTTTCCACTACCCAATATACCAATCTTGGACGCACGAGGAGCAAAGTTTCAGCTAAGATCAGATTCAAATTGAAAACGAGGAGCTAATAATGGTGTAATCTCATGTTCGTAAACCCTAATTTCGCACCAAAGCATCAAGAAATATAGATTTCAAAAATCCGAATCTGTCTACTACATTATATCAATATCTCAATATCGCACGAGGAGAAAAGTTTCAGCTAAGATCGGATTCAAAATTGAGGATTAAATGGATGATAAGGAGTAGAGGAGAGACGCTTAGAGGATGAAGACCATCCTTGAGCTCGCGAGAGGAGCGTTCATCGGAAAAGGAGTCTGTAGCGTACTGCGACTTGATGATGTTTTCCATGTTTGCCGATTCTTTTGCTTCTCTGATCTCATCGTCTCTCCGCTCCGTAATCTCCATTTTAGCTTCAGGCGTTTGGTTTTCAAATCCCTAAATATCTCTAATCTAACCAGGAAGTAGAAACAGCGTGAGAAGAGAACTCTTTTGACTACATAAAAGGGTCAACTAATGGGCCCTGTTGGGTGCTTATAATGGGCCTAAATTAATTTAGTTTTCTTTTTTTTTGGGTCAGATCGTTAGTTTTTAATTAACAAAACAAAATCATTTGTAATGAATTAATTTAGTCTGTTAATTTGTTTGTTAACTTTTGATTATTATTTTCTCGGCTGTAGTATTAAGACGGGCTTACATGCATTCTAAAGTAAAACAAAAATTTGGTAAATGAGTAGCAAATTTAGAGTTGTTGTATGCTGTTAGAGCATCTACAATTTAGAGCATCCACAATGGTAGACTAAAAAAAATAAAAAAATATCAATTAATCATGTGCCGCCACGTGTCGCAAATAGTGCAAGGATCGATATTTATTTAGAGATTTTAAGGATCGAATCCCTAGATTTTGGTGGAATTCATTGATTATTTAATTATTTTCCGCTAACGATTCCCCTTAGATACTCTCATTACAGATGCTCTAAACATAAACTAACGGCAAACTAGAAACATTTTAAAAAAAAGTTATTAGTCTCTCTATCCACTGTTGTGTCTGGAAAAACAAGTGACAATAGAACCTTTCTGACATTCTCCCGGATGGAACTTTCGTATATAGATTGCAGAGTATCACCGCTAACATGGATATAGCCAAATGAAACATTAGTTTTGTACTTTCAAAATTTTCAATTTCAATAGATATATATATATATATATATATTCCTAAAACTGTCAAAACGTTATTTTTATTATAACTATTACTAAATTGTTTAAGGTTCCAAAAATCAGAGCGTCGCCACATGATTGATATTAGAAGGCTATAGATTAAACTGAGACTCATCAAACAAGGAACTTCCAAGAAAGAGAGAAAAATGCACTTGTATCGGTCTCGCTAGGAACATCTACTTCACAGTCAGCCGAAAGGATGATTCAGAAACACTTCTGACTTCACTATCGAGTATTGATGAGCTTAATTATGTTACTTTACTTTATGTGGGCATGTTTTTCATAGCTTTGAAGTTCCTGTCTCTGTAATCTTGTATGTAAATCATCTTTTGCTTCTTTGTGAATATTTTTTTTTCTTGAATATTCTTGTCGTGTGTCCACTTCATTTTGTCTATATGGACTAAAATCAACGGTTGGTTTAATTGGTGCTAGAGGTGGACACTTGGATCGCATATGTGAAAGAAACTTTCGCGACTTCTGGTTCACATCTTTGAAGTTTCGTTTTACCTGTCGTTTTTCTGTATGTGTTGAATCTCTATTAAGATATTTTCCACTTTGATCAAAACAAAGAAAAAAAAAAGATATTTTCCACTTAGGAATCATTAGTTGAAAAGCTTATACCAATGTGATTATTTCCTTTTTGGTCAGCAATTTGCAATTGGAATCTATTTTTTGTTACATTATTTTTATGATAGTCAAATATATTTTTTATAAAGATTAAACTTAATTTCATTTTAAAACTAATTTAGTAAAGCCTAAAATCAAAGAATAAGCAACAAACAAAAAATTAAGGACAATTTTCTCAAATAGCTCATTTGTGACAAAAACCTTTTTAGAACTATTTTAGGGTATTGTTCAAAAATTAAACAAATCAAAAAACAAATCTCTCTATGAGTCCTTGACTATCTTTTATCTTTTATTTTTTTTTATCCGACGAAATTAAACTAGTGACTTGTATCACACGTAATATCACCTTCCTTTTTCTTTGGAATTGTTTGTTAACTACAAAGGTAATGTACTTGAGCATAAGAAACATATTCAAAATATGAAAAACGTTCACGTTGTGTACATGGTACCAAGTTTATGGTTGCAGTCTCGTCTTCTAGCCCTCTAGAAAGACATCTTAATCCATTGACAAACAAAAAAAAATCACTCAACCTACAATCAAATTTTTATTAGTAGAAGTTAGTACTAAAGATTATTCATAAGCATCATCTAACTAAAATATGAATTCATCACTATAAATTTGTATAAACCAATGATTATGAGAAATATAATATCAAAGAGACAAGTGTTGGAGGATAATCCTTCGGCCCGTTTGTGAATATTTGGACAAAATCTCAATACATAGACCGACCCGTTTGATCAATAACCCTCGGCGCACACAAGTAAGGATGACGAAGTACAATAGCCTAAATCGTAGGCTGCAGAAACAGCCGACCAAGCACCAACTACTCAAGCATATGCAAGTAATAGTGTAATGTTGATCGCTGAACTGACTCCCTAACACATTTACTACGAGGCGGAAGGAGAAAAAGAAACGAGTCTATATATATATAAGAGCATTCAATGAAGAGAAAGCTAAAAGAAGAGGGAGGAGAGAAATTGCTATTGACAACAAGTTAGTTAACGACGATGAGTTCATTTTCTTTTGTATCTTTCTCTTTGGCAAACAACTTAATATTTCAATAAACAAAACATTTGGCCTCGAAACTCTATCTATTATTTGATTAAGAACGTTAAATTTGGTTACCGGTTTTAGGATTCAACAAGAAAGGGTATGTCAAAGAAGACAATTGATACTTCTTAATGTGGGTCCGAAAACGTAACATTTTTTTTTGTCACTTCATGTGTAGAAACTTGTATCACTTCAAATTAAAACACCATAATCATTTTGGATTCTCTTTTTTTTTTGGTCTCTTCTTCTTCTTTGCTCTATTAAAGGATCTAGAAACCCCTTCACAACAATGAGAGAGAGATAGAGGTCTCTCCACAAAATTTTCAAACCCAAAGATTCTTCAACTTTTCCTTTTTTTGAGAAACTAATCTGAGAGATCTATCAAAAGATAGGAAGAGATGGATCAAGAAGATTGGGTATTACTCCCCAAAAATCCTTACAAGGTTCTCGATCTCGATCACGAAGAGGACCATGAGGCAGCCATGAAGACCATTAGAAATACCCAAAAAAGCTTCGACATAGATTACTTTATCTGCCCAACACATGATCCTGTCGGAAAAACAGAGTTCCATCGAATGTCAAGCGTGGTCCCCACACAGCTCCTCCAAGTTCCCATAACTTGGGAACCCGTGTACACCGTGGACGATACAGATCTCAAGAAGAATCAGGATCCGGATCCGGAACTTGTGACGGACTCTGTTCCGTCGCCGAGAATAACCTTCAAAACAGCGAAGGAAAACGAATTTGTCGACATGAAAATAGACTTACCAGTGAGGCTCACAAGTCCCCTTCCTCAGAACGATGAGAAACACTTCGTCTCAGGAGGAGTTTTAGCAAAAGAGTACTATGAGGAGATGGGAACAAAGGTTGAAGAAGGTGGTGACTATTAGGATATAGGAAGAAGATATTCTCTCGTATCAATTATCATAACTCTGTATAAATATATTCCGTAATTATCTCTGCAATACTTGTATATATTGTGAGCATTGCTCTAGTAATAAGATCATTGAATACCATTAACATAATATGGTATCAGAGCGCTAAAGATCAAATTTTTTTTTTCACGACACTTCTTTCTTCTTTCTCAAACCCCTTTCTTTCTTCTAATTCTCTCTTCTATGGCCACCGATACTTCTTCTGCGGAGACAACCACTGTGTTTAATACCAGAGATCCATCGAGTACTCTGTTAACAGTGAATATGTCAAACATCACGAAATTGACTAACCTCAATTACTTGA
>MU106682.1:15207-40844 GCA_012274485.2 Sinapis alba
CTTGTGAGGAGATCCTTTTTGTCCCTGATTCTATGAAGGATGATCTGATGGTTTGAGAGAGATATGGGTTGATTTCAGTGATGATGGATGGATTGAATGGATGATCTTCAGAAATGATCTATGGATTGATCAGATCTTGTGTAGATGTGTATATGATCAAGAGAATGAACTCTGTTTGTGATCAAAGACAAGTTTTGCTTGCAGAGAATGAACTCCTAGCAATCAGTGTTCAAAGATGAACAAGGGATTCACAGATTTAGAGAGAGTTTTTTGATAAAAAGAGTGAATAATATTTTCTGAAACAAAAGAGAGTTTAAGTAGAGAAGAAGAAATTGAAAAGTCCTAAAATCTTAGAAAAATAAGAAAAACTTAACTAAAACTAAAATTGTCTTGAAAACTCAATATTAATTATTTTGGCTGACTTCTTCACTTCATTTTCGTGGCTGATTTGGTTATGGATCATACTAAACCAAGCAAGTCATTGCTTCCTTCAATTTCTTGGTTTGTGTTCTTGTCTTGAGCTGAGAAAATAAGCTCAGCATGCTCCATTCCAACCTTAGATTCATCTTCAAGTCTTCCATTCAGCCATCCCGGTTTATCCTTTGTTGAATAGTCAGCTAGTTCAACCATGGTTGCATCACTGAATCAATGCTACTCGGTTGCACCGGTTCAAAACAGGTTAGTTCATCACAAGCACTACTGATAACAAGTTCAGATTGAGAAGAGAAAAGAGAAAACTCATTTTCTGTCTCAAGTTCTTTACTTACCTTAGATGACTCTGTTTCCAGCTCTTGGATGATCTGCTCCTGCTTGATGGAACTCATTGGGTCACGAATCTTTGAGGAAGGTAGTGTGGATGGTCTCACTTGCTGGTCTTTTGAAAACTCCTTGATTACTTGTTGTGCAATCCTTTTGAAATTATCTTGAAACAGCTGGCTGTGCAAATAATCAAGTTCTGCTTGTTGTTTCTGAGACTTCTTTATGGGATCACGACCATAGCAAGCACCTTTCTCTTCTCTGGCATGTCTAGGATGTTCTATGCTCATCCTAATTGGTTCCTCTTGACTCCCTGGTCGTGCCTTTTCCTGCACAAAATCAGAATGATTAAAAACCAATCTTTCTTTTCTTAACAAATTCTGTCTTTTTTCCAGCAAACTCTTTGTGGAAGAACTGAATTGATCATGATGTGTGCTTCTCCTGTTAAGCTTTTCCAGTGACCTCTTAGATAGTATCCTTTCCTGCTCATAACCAGACTCATCAATATCATATGAATCTCTTTTTCTCATAGATTTTTCTCTTCTTTCCAAGGCTGCTTTTGTAGCAGAGTCGAACATGTTGGAATCTAACTTCTTTTCAGGATGTATCCTTCTGCCATTGCTTCCTCCATACATGGATTCCAATTAAGATACTCAACAAGAAAATTAACACAATAACATATAGTCGAAGCCTCACTTCTCTCAAGTGTTTCTCTCTGATTTTTCGGTGATATTTCTTTGTGAATCCAGTAGCTCAGCAACAAACAAAGATCAAGCTTTAGAGATCAATTCCCCAACCCCAAAACAGAAGAAAGAGATAGAAAGATTGCAAGATTTTTGTTTGCAAGAGGCATTACCACCAGGGCTGGATTTCTCTTCAGCCAAGTTGGATTTCTCTTCAACTTTTGAAGATTCTTTTTTTTTCTTTACTTTTTTTTTTAATCTGGTTGGCCCTCTTGCAGATTATACAGATAGAAAGATAAGAGCTTTAAGAGAATTACAGAGAAATAAATCAGATTCCCCAAACAAAGAAGAAGAAATAGAGATTTTCAGATGCAAACCCAGATTTTTAGAGTTTCAGAATCAAACCAAGATCAAGAGCCTTCAGATCTGCTCTGATACCACTTGATGAATCCCTTGTGGGGAGATCCTTTTGTCCCTGATTCTATGAAGGATGATCAAATGGTTTGAGAGAGTTATGGGTTGATTTTGATGATGATGGATGGTTTGATTGGATGATCTTCAGAGATGATATATGAAATGATCAAATCTTGCATAGAATTGTCTAGATCAAGAGAATGAACTCTGTTCTTTTGATCAATGACAGGTTTGCAATCAGAGAATGAACTCTTTAGCAATCAGTGCTCAAAGATGAACAAGGGATTCACAGATTTTGAGAAAGTTTTTGATAAAAAGAGTGAATAATATTGCTTAGAACAAAAGAGAGTTTAAGTAGAGAAGAAGGAAATGGAAAAGTCCTAAATTTGTAGAAAAATAAGAAAAACTTAAATAAAACTAAAATTGTCTTGAAAACTCAATATTAATTATTTTGGTTGAATTCTTCTCTTGATTTTCGTGGCTGGCCCTTAAGCAAGACATATTGGATCCTTAACATGTGTATTTGATCTCCTTTTGGGCTGAAAATGGTCATCTGATGCAACAAAAGAATTAGGCCAAATTTCTCCTCTTCCAGCCTGATCCATCATGCCAATATAATAATTTTCAATCATCTCCAGCTTCTTTCCAGCTCCTTGGGAATTGTCAGCTCCATCAAGCTCGTCTAGATCCGAATCAACAACTGGTTCAGTCAGGGTTGCATCACAATGACCTAATCAAGCACATTCAAAAGGGTCATGAACTGCCATCTCTAGAAGAAGTGTGTGCTCAAATCCAAAAGGAGCAAGTTTCTGTGGATCTCTTTGGAAGAAAGGGAGAACTCATCAAGGCAAATCAAGTTGAGGGTGCCGAGAACAAAAGAGAAGAAGGGGTGGCTAACAAAGGGTTTTACAAACCAGAAGAGAAGAAGATTTGGGTGTGTGATCATTGCAAGAAGAAGGGTCATGGCAAGTGTAGAAATGAGGAGTATAATCTATGGAGGAAGATACTTACATAAGGAGGCAGGTCTTGGAGAAGTTTGGGATCATTTGGGAGAAGTGCAAAAATAGGGTGTTGTACGGACTGTACGGATTCTGTACAGACATGAGGAGTTTGGGAACTACTTTGGATCAGTCAAGGAAGGTGTTTAGGGGATGTGAAACTATAGGGCATGTGTACGGACCAGGAGGCCGTTCACTGACCGTACAACCCCATCCGGATGGTGTTACTCGGGTAAATAGGTAAACATCTCATGGGTAACCTTTTACCATTGCTTCCCTTGCAAGCTGAGTGTTGGAGAAGGGTGTGAAACGCGCATGACAGGATATAACCAGGCTGTCAGCATCTTGACCAAGATCCTAGATGCCTTAAGCGTGTGATGGCTCCCATTGGCTCATTTGAATGAGACGCTCCTCCCTTGTTGACTACACATGCTTTACCTTATCCTTAACTTGCAAACCCTTGTATCTGAATCTATATATATTGTAAACTACATATGAAATGAAAGCTATGCGATTTGAGTCTCTCCTTCTCTCGTTTACTCTTGTTCATCATGATTCTCAACTAATCTCATCTTGCTCTTCTTGAATCTACTCTCCATCTTGTCTTTCTCTTCCTTTCCTCTATAAAATTTCATGGTATCAGAGCCAGGTTGCTCATATTCTGGTATTTGAGATTTGCATTTCTTCAGCTTCATTCAAGTTTCAAGCTTTGAAGGTGTTCTTGGTCCAAGAAGAAGAAATGGAGAACAACAAATCGATTTCTGTTCCGGTTACTTTGAAGGGTGGTGGAAACTACTTGCTATGGTCTAAGCTGATGAAGACAGCTGTTGGGAGGCTAGGGTTATGGAGATACATCATGGATGAAGCTCCAACTATTGAGATGAAGAACCAAAGAGAGATAATATATTGAAATAAAGAAAGGATGATGAAGACAAGACAGAAGAATGAATCAAGAAGAAGAAGACAGTACAGTTTGATCATATCTTGACCAGAAGTGAAGTGCAAGGCAAGCAACGTTTATGAATGGACAAAGAGTGTATGTCAAGTCTTCAGGAGTGTCTTGTGACCATGTAGGGTCAATATGGACGTTGGAGGAAGCTGCCAAGGAGAGAGTCACATGTTCCCTTAAGAATTCAAATACAAGGAGCTGTCACTTTCACTCCCTAAACCTGTGCCCCTGTCTCTTTCTTTTTAGTCTTTGTTTATTCTTTAATGTTGCCTATATATGATGTAACCATGATCTGAATACAAGAAAGGAGAATAATCTCCCTTCTCTCTCTACACTTTAAATTTTGTCACTCTCTCTCCTCTCTCTCTCTACACTGTCCAAAATTAAACTCTCTTGTTCTTACTCTGTTCTTCATTGTTCTTCACACAAATCTCACCTAAACTCAGCCATTCTCTTCTATTATCCTCATATTTTCACAATTCTAACATGGTATCAGAGCTTTAAGCTCCTCAACCTCATTCGATTCCGCAAATCTACTCTATTTTTCATCTTAAAGTTTCTGTGTTCTTCATTTTATTATCCAGTGGGTAAAAGAAATTCAACCATGGAAATAGAAAGGAGAAGCTTGATTCCAGTAACCCTTGAGGGTACTAACTACTTATTATGGTCAAGAGTGGCCAGAGTTACCTTGGACTTTGGGACAGCCATATCATGAAGGCTGAAGCTTCAAAGAGGATGACTCAAGAGGATGGTCATGCAATTTGTCTGAAGGATAAAGACAAGTGGGTCAGAGAAGACCAACAAGCACTTGAGATCATCTTCAACTCTCTCTCAGAATCAATTTTGGAGGCTTACTCACACTGTGAAACCGCCAAGGATCTATGGGAGAGTCTTCAAACTGTTTATGGGAATCTCTCCAACCCGAGCCGTGTGTTTGAATTCAAGAGGATTATCAACAACCTGAGCCAGGAGGAAGTGGAGTTCAATCAATATTTTGGAACGTTCAGAAGCTTATGGGTAGAGCTGGATGTGCTTAGACCTTTCTCCTTAGATCCAGAGATCATAAGGGAAATATATGAACAAGACAAGGTTTTCAGTCTTCTGCTGAATCTCAATCCATCTTACACCAGCTTATATAGCATATCCTAAGAGAAGTCAAGCTTCCAAACCTAGAGGAGGTGTGTTCTCTGGTCCAAAGAGAACAAGGAGTACACAAACTTTTCAAGGAAGAAAATAAACTGGTTCATCATAGAAAGGTTACTCATAAGAAGAAGGAGAGGACGTGGCTGGTATATGGAGGCAATAAAATCAAGCAGATACTAGCCCATAAAAGAACCAAGCTCAGTAACCTCCAAATCAGACCTGATGCCAACAAGCTAAAGGAAGTTAAGCAAGAAGTCTTGGAAGGAAAATCCATGTATTCTTCTCTCATGAGTGAATCTAATGGAGGAAAAGATTGGAACAAGGCAATGATCAATGATGGTCCCATTATGATGAGTGATATACAGCCACTGATCAAAGCAGCCAAAGCCAATATCTCCTCTAGAAAGTCTGATACACATTTCCCTATCTCTAAGCCAATCATAATAGATTCAGGAGCTAGTCATCATATGATTAGTGATAGAAATCTTATTAGTGATGTTAGGCCTGTTGAAATAAAGAAAGGAATGACCAGAAGAAGAAGCTGGTTGATGATCCAAGGAGAGTTAATCAAGAGCAGCCAATTTGGTCTTGTTTGTACAGACTTGCTCCACAAGCTACATCTTGACCTAACTTACATTGCAAGGCAAGAAAAGAGTTGGGGGGACTGAATATGGACGTGGGAACCTCTGAGAAGTCAAGGAAACCTGTTTGAACTTAAATAAGAGTGGCTGGTTTGAATTAGACAAGAAGAACTCACATGGGTTGCTTTGGAGAAGCAGTTGGACCTGTCCCTTTCACACAAGCAGGCTGTGCAAACCTCTCTCCTGTCCCTTTCTCCTCCTCTGGACATGTCAGTCTGTCCTGATATAGGCACGGATGGTACCTTTCCCAACTGGTTTGATAGGCAAGGCAAGATCAACAAACCATGATATGGATGGATGGGAAAAGAGGTAGATCGGATGGAGGTGGGAAGAGATGATATGGATCCGGTTGGTTGAGAATTGTTGATACTCAATGGAGATGGAAAACACCACTTGGTCGTATAACCAACTTGGTGAATCAAGGAGTGGAGTATGGCGTGCTGATGGTTAATGGATTCAAGTGGTTTGCTCGTATAAACAACCCCACAAGAACAAGGCAATGGAGATGGATAGAAGAGATTGAATCACACAATCAATGGGTCGAAGTGTAACCACAAGTCCTATGAACTGAACTTGATATAACATGGCTGCTCTCAAGAATGTTTCTCACAAACTCTCAAAAGACTTAGGGGTAGTTGCTAGGGCAAACTGACTCATATATTTCATAAAGGTTGAATGTTACAAGACTGCTCATAGGGGCTTATATAATCGCCAATGCAGTGTGCCCTTCTAGGGGTCTTTGAAGCAAATAAATGACATGACTCAATATTAGGACCTAATGAAAACTATAGGCTAAACAATGCCTTGATTTATTCAAATGAAATAAATAAGAAAGACTCAAAATCCTGCAAGGCAAATCAAGTTATTCGAATATATATTAAGTAATGGAATGAACTTACTTACTTGTTTCTTGAATGGATTCCGGGTTGCAAGCTGAGGGGTGAAGTGTTGTCGTTTGGAGCTTGCCTCTCTTCTCAATGCACACCGTTTCACTTAAGTGGAGCAATGGTAAATAAGGAAACCATCTCTTTGCAAGGTAGGATGGACCATAGGATAGCATCATCTTTTGGACCATCTTGTATAACATAAGGTACCTTCTCCTTATCTTCTTGTCCGGATATAGATAGCTTGCTCACACGGCTTGTGATATCTTCTAAGTTGGGGTTGGAGTTGTCTTTGGCAAATAGGCCTTCTATGGCTTCACTGAAGCTTGCAATCACTCCTCTAGTTCCTGATCTTGTTCTTGGTGAGCGTCTAAGGGTTGGGATGTTGATATCTGGTTCTATGGCTTCATCATGTCCACAACAGCCTGCTTTACACCAGTCTGTCCAGCCAGTTCTGATCATTTCCCTACAAAATTATTAATTTATGTTTTCCTGCTTTAGTAATTGTTTAATGTTGCTCATTGTCTTTCTTAAGGCAGTTTCACCTCTTGTAACTCTTTATCCAGAATTAATACAAGTTTCTCTCTGTCTAATTTCGTGGGTCTCTCTTTCTTTTTTTGTGTCTAAACAATATTCACAATGTAAGGAGTTAAGAGTTATGATTTAGAGGCTGCCTTAACTCTCTTTCTCTTAAGGCAGCCTAATACTTGTAAAACTCACTCTAAACTCTTCTTTGTGCCTTCTAAAACTCTCTAGCTTACTGGTTCTAAATCCCATTCATCTTAAGTGCACAAACTCTAATGTGTTGTGTCACTTCTCAAGGATTAGATTCAAACTAGAGATTCCCTGCCTTATATAATCAGTTCACTGTCTAGGATTCTTGGTTATATTTGTATGCTTTGTGTGAGGATTCAATCACAAGTTTGTTGACATGAAGAATAAATCAGTGACATGAATGATGCCAAGAAGAGATGAAACAATAATGTTGAGATGAAGTAGTAAGGAGCAATCACATGATGGTTAATGTTGCAAGGTCAAGACAGCCATTGGGACATGTCACTTTCGGTCTGAGCAGTCTGAACCAAGACAGGGCAGTCTCAACCAAGACAGAGCAGTCTGAACCAAGACAGGGCAGTCTGAACCAAGACAAGGCAATCTGAACTAAGACAAGGCAGTCTGAACCAAGGCAGAGCAGTCTGAACCAAGACAGGACAAGAAGAAGATCACATGTGGTGGCTAAGGAAGAAAGAGAAGGCTGGGGTGTCACTATCACAGCAGGCTGGACCACCTTCTTGTCTTGCTCCAGCAGAATAGATTAATAGTTTCTGATCAGATATTTTCTTCTTGTTTGTCTTTAAATACCTTGTATCCATGAACCTTATTTGTCAAGGAAATAAGTTCCTCATTACTCTCTCTCTCTAAAATTTCGAAATCCACTCTCTCTCATCTCTCTCTCACTTATTCTTGTTGTTCTTGCTGTTCTTCATATGTTCTTCATATTCTCACACAATCCAGACATCAAATCTACTTATTCTCTCATGGTATCAGAGCCATAAACTCTTGAAACCTTATTCTCACCAACTTCCGCAATCAAATCTACCATTTTACTCTGTTTCTACTCTGCTTCTTCTCTGTTCTTTACTCTGTTTTCTCACTTCTCAGTTTCAAAAAGTCTCTTAATATTTCTGAGTTCCTTTGTTCAAAACTCTCTTCCTTTCTGTGATCTTAAAATACTTTTCCCTGTCTAAAATACTCTATTTTTTCTTTTCCTCAAATATTCATGGATTCATAAACCAGCCATGGAAATGAAGAAAGAAAGCATAATTCCAGTAACCCTTGAGGGGTCTAACTACCTGCTATGGTCAAGAGTGACCAGAGTTGCCTTGGGAAGACATGGATTTTGGGACAGCCACATCATGAAGGCTGATGCTTCAAAGAGGATGGCTCAAGAGAAAAAACAGGCGCATGGCCTGAAGGATGAAGACAAGTGGGTTCAAGAAGACCAACAAGCACTTGAGATCATCCAGAGTTCTCTGTCTATTTCTATTTTGGAAGCCTACTCACATTGTGAGAGCTCCAAGGAGCTATGGGAGAGCCTTCACACTGTTTATGGAAACACCTCCAACCTGAGCAGAGTCTTTGAAGTCAAGAGGATTATCAATGATCTCAGCCAAGAGGAAATGGAGTTTAATCAATTTTATGGAAAATTCAGAAGCTTATGGGCAGAACTTGATACCCTTAGACCAAGTTCAGTAGATCCAGAAGTTCTGAAAGAAAGATATGAGCAAGATAAAGTCTTTAGTCTGCTCCTGGCCCTGAATCCACATTACAACCAATTGATCAAGCATATACTAAGGGAAGACAAGCTGCCAAACTTAGAAGAGGTGTGCTCTTTTGTTCAAAGAGAACTTGGCGCCCACAATCTTTTTAAAGGAAAAAGGAAGCTGATCCAACCTGTGAGAGACATGCATGGTCAGAAAGGAAAGCACAGGAAACTCAAAAAGGCCAAGAGGAGACAGGACCAGAGGGGTGTTAACCCAAGAAGGTCTGATCTAAAAACAACTATAGAAGATCTCAACACAACAGAGCAACAAATTGTGATGGGCACAACCATGTACTCTGCCCTTACAAATGAGTCTCATGAAAGAGTAACTGGAAGTCCGAGCAATGATCCTATCAGTATGAGTGAGTTAGCACCATTGATCAGGGCTGCCAAGGCCATTATCTCCCTCAAGAAGTCTGGTACCCATTCTCTTACTGCTAAGCCTATTATTATAGATTCAGGAGCTAGTCATCATATGATTAGTGATAAGAATTTAATTAGTGATGTTAGGCCTGCCTTAGGGAATGTAATAATAGCTAATGGAGATAAGGTGAAGATAGAAGGAATAGGGAACCTTAAGTTGTTTGATAAAGAATCACCTGCCTTTTATATGCCTAGTTTTGCTTCTAACTTACTCTCTGTGAGGAAGGCCACCATTGACCTGAATTGTCAGGTGGTCTTTAGGCCTAATGATGTTGAGTTTCAGGACCTTAAGACAGGGAAGGTAATTGGAGAAGGAAACAGCCAGGGTGGTTTATACCATCTCCAACAGACTAAGCCTTCTAAACTCTCTACTCCTCCTCATTTATGCATGATCAGTAACTCATCTATGTGTGATAGTACTACTTGGCATGCTAGATTAGGCCATCCTCACACTCGTGCATTAGAGATTATTATGCCTGATATGAGATTCAACCACTTAGAATGTGAAGCATGCATCTTAGGAAAGCATTGCAAATCTGTGTTTCCAACATCAGAAACCATTTATGAGAAATGTTTTGATCTTGTTCATTCTGATGTTTGGACCTCGCCTTGTATGTCTAGGGATAACCATAAGTATTTTGTCACTTTTATAGATGAGAAATCAAAATACACTTGGATCACCTTACTTCCTTCTAAGGATCGTGTGCTAGAGGCTTTTATGAACTTTCAGTCTTATGTCACTAATCATTTTAAAACTAATATGAAGGTACTAAGGTCAGACAATGGAGGAGAGTATACAAGCCATGCTTTCAAGAATCATTTGGCAAAACATGGTATAGTCCACCAAACAAGCTGCCCTTATACTCCGCAACAAAATGGTGTGGCTGAGAGAAAGAATAGGCATCTGATGGAGGTGGCTAGGTCAATGATGTTCCATGCAAATGTTCCTAAGAGATTCTGGAGTGATGCTGTGATAACAGCATGCTATCTCATCAACCGGACTCCTACCAAGGTGCTGAAGGACATCTCCCCTTATGAAGTACTCAACCAAACCAGACCTGCGATTCAACATCTTAGAGTGTTTGGATGCACCTGCTTTGTGTTGATACCTGGAGAGCAGAGAAACAAGCTAGAGGCAAAGAGCATGAAGTGCATGTTCATTGGATATTCACCTACACAGAAAGGATACAAGTGCTACAATCATGAAACAAGAAGAGTACTTGTATCCAGAGATGTGAAGTTTATGGAAGGAAAAGGGTTTTATGCTGAGAAGAATTGGGATGAGCTCAAAGATCTGTCTCAAGCATCAGACAAGGCTAATAATCTGAGAATTATTATGGAAAGTCTTGGCATTAGTATGTCCAAAGAACCTGAAAAAGTCAGGGAGGTTCCCACTCAAGCTAATGAGGAAGATATTGGAGTCACTCATCCTGATCATGAGGGGGGCAATGGAAATGGACAGCCTGAAGTGCAAACTCAACCTGAAGAGAACTCAGTTGCTCATGATCAAGATGAGATGCCATCAGAATCAGAAACTGAGACTCAAGTAGGCGAACCAAGTGAAGGAAATGAGGCAGAACCTGATCAGATACAGCCTTTGAGAAGGAGTACAAGAATCAAGAAACCTGCTTCAAACTGGATCAATACAAGAGTTTACTTCAATGCTGAAGCTGTGGCTCATCCAATAAGTGCAGTATGCTCCCTTGCTCAATATCCAGAAGAGCATCAAGTCTTCATTGGGGAATTGGATCAGGAGTATATCCCCAAAACATATGAAGAGGCTATGCAACATGAGGAGTGGAGAGCATCTGTTGGAGATGAGGTCAATGCCATGATTAAGAATGATACATGGTTTGAAACTGAGCTCCCCAAGGGCAAGAAAGCTGTTACAAGTCGCCTAATATACACCATCAAGTACCTAGCCAATGGAAAACCAGAAAGGAGAAAGACAAGGCTAGTTGCAAGAGGATACACTCAAGTTTATGGTGAAGATTATCTGGATACATTTGCACCAGTGGCCAAGCTGCATACTATAAGGATTCTTCTATCACTTGCTGTCAACCTAGAATGGGATTTATGGCAGATGGATGTGAAGAATGCCTTTCTACAAGGAGAGTTGGAAGATGAGGTATACATGCGACCACCTCCTGGCCTAGAAAGCATGGTCAAACCAGGGAATGTATTAAGGTTAAAGAAGGCAATCTATGGCTTGAAGCAATCTCCAAGGGCCTGGTACCACAAGCTCAGCACCACACTCAATGGAAGAGGCTTTGTAAAATCTGAAGCAGATCATACTCTCTTCACTCTAACCAGCAAGCAAGGGATTGTGGTCATTCTAGTGTATGTTGATGACATTATCATCACTGGCAGTGACAAGGAAGGTATACTCTCAACCAAAGCTTTTCTTAAATCATCTTTTGATATCAAAGACTTGGGAGAGTTGAAGTACTTCCTAGGGATTGAAATATGCCGCTCTAAAGAGGGGCTTTTCTTATCCCAAAGGAAGTACACACTTGATCTTTTAAATGAGGCAGGAAACCTTGGAGGAAGACAAGCCAAGACACCATTGGAAGAAGGCTACAAGGTACTGCGAGAGGGGGAGTTTGAGGCTACTCCATTTGAAGATGTCAAGAAGTATAGGAGAATGGTTGGGAAGCTCATATACCTTACCATCACTCGCCCAGATGTGTGCTTTGCTGTGAACCAAGTGAGTCAACACATGCAAGCTCCTAAGGTTCATCACTGGAACATGGTGGAGAGGATCTTGAGATACTTGAGAGAGGCTCCTGGTCAAGGTGTTTGGATGGCATGCAACAAGAGCACCGAAGTTGTAGGATACTGTGATGCTGATTGGGCTGGAGATAGAGTTGATAGGAGATCAACAACAGGTTATTGCACCTTTATTGGAGGAAATCTGGTCACATGGAAGAGCAAGAAGCAGAAGGTTGTCTCTTGTTCAAGTGCTGAGGCAGAGTACCGATCTATGAGGAAGCTTACTAGTGAACTCATATGGATCAAGGGACTGCTAAAGGACTTGGGTATTGAGATCACCACGCCCATGACTATGCACTGTGACAACCAGGCAGCAATACACATTGCATCCAACTCAGTCTTTCATGAGAGGACAAAGCATATAGAAGTAGACTGCCATAAGGTGAGACAAGCAGTGGAGCAGCAAGTGATACTTCCATGCTATACTAGAAGTGAAGATCAACTAGCTGACATATTCACCAAGGCAGCTAGTAGCAAGGTTTGTGAGTTCATTCATCCTAAGCTTGGACTCATAGACCTCTCTTGTCACTGATCCTCTTGCCATGAAGTGTTCTACTCTTTTTCCTTTGCTTGGTTTTTATCCCAAGTGGTTTTTCCAAGTAAAGGTTTTAATGAGGGAATGCTTCATGGTGTCCAAGCTTGAAATGTTCCCATTGTCAAGCTTGAGGGGGAGTGTTGACATGAAGAATAAATCAGTGACATGAATGATGCCATGAAGAGATGAAACAATAATGTTGAGATGAAGTAGTAAGGAGCAATCACATGATGGTTAATGTTGCAAGGTCAAGACAGCCATTGGGACATGTCACTTTCGGTCTGAGCAGTCTGAACCAAGACAGGGCAGTCTCAACCAAGACAGAGCAGTCTGAACCAAGACAGGGCAGTCTGAACCAAGACAAGGCAGTCTGAACTAAGACAAGGCAGTCTGAACCAAGGCAGAGCAGTCTGAACCAAGACAGGACAAGAAGAAGATCACATGTGGTGGCTAAGGAAGAAAGAGAAGGCTGGGGTGTCACTATCACAGCAGGCTGGACCACCTTCTTGTCTTAATCCAGTAGAATAGATTAATAGTTTCTGATCAGATATTTTCTTCTTGTTTGTCTTTAAATACCTTGTATCCATGAACCATATTTGTCAAGGAAATAAGTTCCTCATTACTCTCTCTCTCTAAAATTTCGAAATCCACTCTCTCTCATCTCTCTCATCTCTCTCTCACTTATTCTTGTTGTTCTTGCTGTTCTTCATATGTTCTTCATATTCTCACACAATCCAGACATCAAATCTACTTATTCTCTCAAAGTTGGTTGTCTCTTCTATTGAATGCTGAATTCATGTTGTGTGGTTGAAGGGGATTCAGTCACAAGTTGACTGAATACTCTCTTGACATGAGACAAACACTCATGAATTCCAACATGGTATCAAAGCTTTGTTGCTCTTCTTTGGGATAAAACTCACCTCTAGTCTTTGATTTTGATTTAAAAATCTATTCTCTCCCACTTCAATGTTGTGTTAGCTTGGTATGCACTTGTTAGTGTCTAGAATCAAGCTTGGGGAAGAGAAAGATTTTGAAAATGCTCCTCATTCTGCTTTATCCATTGGATAATAGCTTTCTCTTAATGGAGCATCTCTTTGACCAGTGGACAAACTGTTTTGATCCATTGGGTTCATTGTTGTCTAAGCCACAGAAAACACTTCTTCATGTGTTATTTTGGTGGTTCTCTTGTTGCAAGCCTTGGAAAGTATCAGTTCATCAGTTTTTTAAGTGGCACATGTTTAAGATCAGTGGATAAATGTATTGTCCAATGGTCCATTGTGTTTCAGCTACTAAAGCACCAAACTCTTGATGAAGTATTGGTTGCTCCTGGCTGTTAATGCTTCCGCAAAACTCAAGAAAACAGAGCAAAACTATGTCCATTAGAACTCTTGAGCAATTCTATATTCTCTATTCTTTATTCTCTGATTCTCAGGTTACTTATTCTCCATAATTCTCCCATTCTCTAGCTACTAATACCCTGGTTACATCACTATCCACTCTCTACTTATTCTCTGGTTACTTATACTCTCTGGTTACTTAAATCTCTAGTCTGACAACCTTGTTAGAATCTGCCTAAGGTTGTTAAACTGTCTTGAAGTTAAGCTGTCTTGAAAGAATTGTCTTGCTTCTGCCCTTAGGAAAAATAAATTGTCTTGTTGCCTGAATGCTTAGTCTTGTTGATTAAAATTCAGAGAGTGTTGCTAGGATAGAATCATGAGGATATTTGTTTATTGCTTGTTTGAAATGTGCTTTAAAGATCAGACTTGGTGAAAAACCCATGTTCTGATCTCTTGTTGTGTACTGATGCTTGTCTTAGTGTTGGTTTGTCAGGTTGCCCATGTTGATTAGAGCCTGCACAAGATGCATATTCCTGACCATGGAGATTGCTCACTGCCCATCAATCCTTTGGACATTGATTGTGTCCATTAACTCCCAAGATGGTTGAGAGGATGAATGGAGCAGTGGAGAGATTGCTCAGAAGTGACTTACCTGATGCCAAGAGGGTGGACAGGAAGTACACTCAAGAGAAAAGGCCACGATTCAAGCCAAGAGAGCTGTGGTCTCAAGGAATTGGTGATCATCATTGGCTCTCATCATCCAAGCTTGACCACATACTCTCATTCTCAGGTCAAGCTTGAGGAGGGGTGTTAAATGAGAAGCCAATGTCCATTCTTTATAAAATTATGCAAGGGAAGTACCTAAATCTATACTCATTCTTATGATTGAATAGGTTTGCCCCTTGAGAACTGATACATGTGTTTGTGCATTGTTTGAATCAGGTACCTATTGAGCTCATGAACAAGGCAGGATTGGACTCAACCCATAATGAAGGCAAGAAGCCAGAAGAAAGGAGGAGACAAGCTCTGTCCACAAGAAGAAGCTCAAAGGTGTGATGAGTGTGAAGCAAGGAAAGCAATGGTGCCTGCTTGCCATTGAAGAAAGGCCATGATCCAGGGTTTATGAGTCCCTAAACTTGATCATAAGACTCATAAACCCACTGGCCAATCCCTAGGCTGAGGGTAGTTGCACTCTTTTTCCCTAAGTGATGGTTTTATCCCGTGAGGTTTTCCACACTTAGGTTTTTAATGAGGCAAATACTTTCAGTTCCAAGCTTGCCCAAAGATCTCCTATGGCCAAGCTTGAGGGGGAGTGTTGAAATAAAGAAAGGAATGACCAGAAGAAGAAGCTGGTTGTTGATGATCCAAGGAGAGTTCATCAAGAGAAGCCAATTTGGTCTAGTTTGTACAGACTTGCTCCACAAGCTACATCTTGACCTAACTTACATTGCAAGGCAAGAAAAAAGTTGGGGGGACTGAATATGGACGTGGGAACCTCTGAGAAGTCAAGGAAACCTGTTTGAATTTAAATAAGAGAGGCTGGTTTGAATTAGACAAGAAGAACTCACATGGGTTGCTTTGGAGAAGCAGCTGGACCTGTCCCTTTCACATAAGCAGGCTGTGCAAACCTCTCTCATGTCCATTTCTCCTCCTCTGGACATGTCAGTCTGTCCACAACAGCCTGCTCTACACCAGTCTGTCCAGCCAGTTCTGATCATTTCCCTACAGAATTATTAATTTATGTTTTCCTGCTTTAGTAATTGTTTAATGTTGCTCATTGTCTATCTAAAGGCAGTTTCACCTCTTGTAACTCTTTATCCAGAATCAATACAAGTTTCTCTCTGCCTAAACAATATTCACAATGTAAGGAGTTAAGAGTTATGATTTAGAGGCTGCCTTAACTCTCTTTCTCTTAAGGCAGCCTAATACTTGTAAAACTCACTCTAAACTCTTCTTTATTTCTTCTCAAACTCTAGCTTACTGGTTCTAAATCCCATTCATCTTAAGTGCACCGACTCTAATGTGTTGTGTCACTTCTCAAGGATTAGATTCAAACTAGAGATTCTCTGCCTTATATAATCAGTTTACTGTCTAGGATTCTTGGTTATATTTGTATGCTTTGTGTGAGGATTCAATCACAAGTTGGTTGTCTCTTCTATTGAATGGTGAGTTCCTGTTGTGTGGTTGAAGGGGATTCAGTCACAAGAGGATTCAGTCACAAGTTGACTGAATACTCTCTTGACATGAGACAAACACTCATGAATTCGAACAAGGCATGCCTTAGGGAATGTAATAATAGCCAATGGAGATAAGGTGAAGATAGAAGGAATAGGGAACCTTAAGTTATTTGATAGAGAATCCACTGCCTTCTATATGCCTAGCTTTGCTTCTAACCTTCTCTTTGTGAAAAAGGCCACGGTTGACCTAAATTGTCAGGTGGTTTTTAGGCCTAATGATGTTGAGTTGCAGGACAATAAGACATGGAAGGTTATTGGCGAAGGAAACAGCCATGGTGGTTTATACCATCTCCTGATTAGAAAGTGAAATAACTTCATAAAAATAACTCTTTTGGGATTTATTCAACTTCATGGATACTATCCACTGAATAATGGTTCCAAATCAAGCTTCTTACATAGTGATACATCCTGGTTTGATTAGGAGCTTGAAGAACTTGCCATATGTCCAAATAGGCTAAACATGGATATCCTGATTAGAAAGTGGATTAACTTCTTCAACATAACTCCTTTGGGATTTATTCAACTTCATGGATACTCTCCACTGAATAATGGTTCCAAATCAACCTTCTTACATAATGATTCATCCTGGTTTGATTAGGAGCTTGAAGAACTTGCCATATGTCCAAACAGGCTAAACACGGATATCATGATTAGAAAGTGGAATAACTTCTTAAACATAACTCCTTTGGGATTTATTAAACTTCATGGATACTCTCCACTGAATAATGGTTCCAAATCAAGCTTCTTACATAGTGATTCATCCTGGTTTGATTAGAAGCTTGAAGAACTTGCCATATGTCCAAACTAGCTAAACATGGATATCATGATTAGAAAGTGGAATAACTTCTTAAACATAACTCCTTTGGGATTTATTAAACTTCATGGATGCTCTCCACTGAATAATGGTTCCAAATCAAGCTTCTTACATAGTGATTCATCCTGGTTTGATTAGAAGCATGAAGAAGTTGCCATATGTCCAAACAGGGTAAACATGGATATCCTGATTAGAAAGTGGAATAACTTATTCAACATAATTCCTATGAGATTTATTCAAATTCATGAAAACTCTCCAATTATTAATGGTTCCAATTCAAGCTTTATACATAGTAATTCATCATGGTTTGATTAGAATCTTCAAGAACTTCCCATATGTCCAAACATGCTAAACATGGATATCCTGATTAGAAAGTGAAATAACTTCATAAACATAACTCCTTTGGGATTTATTCAACTTCATGGATACTATCCACTGAATAATAGTTCCAAATCAAGCTTCTTACATAGTGATTCATCCTGGTTTGATAAGGAGCTTGAAGAACTTGCCATATGTCCAAACAGGCTAAACATGGATATCCTGATTATAAAGTGGAATAACTTCTTCAATATAACTCCTTTGGGATTTATTCAACTTCATGGATACTCTCCACTGAATAATGGTTCCAAATCAAGCTTCTTTCATAGTGACTCATCCTGGTTTGATTAGAAGCTTGAAGAACTTGCCATATGTCAAAACAAGCTAAACATGGATATCCTGATTAGAAAGTGGAATAACTTATTGAACATAACTCCTATGAGATTTATTCAACTTCATGAAAGACTCTCCACTTATTAATGGTGCCAAATCAAGCTTTTTACATAGTGATTCATCCTGGTTTGATTAGAAGCTTGAAGAACTTGCCATATGTCCAAACATGCTAAACATGGAGATCCTGATTAGAAAATGGAATAACTTCTTAAACATAACTCCTTTGGGGTTTATTCAATTACATGGATACTCTCCACTGAATAATGTTTCCAAATCAAGCTTCTTACATAGTGATTCATCCTGGTTTGATTAGGAGCTTGAAGAACTTGCCATATGTCCAAATCAAGCTTCTTTCATTGGTTTGAATAATGGTTCCAAATCAAGCTTCTTTCATAGTGACTCATCCTGGTTTGATTAGAAGCTTGAAGAACTTGCCATATGTCCAAACAGGCTAAACATGGATATCCTGATTTGAAAGTTGAATAACTTATTCAACATAACTCCTTTGAGATTTATTCAACTTCATGAAAAACTCTCCAATTATTAATGGTTCCAAATCAAGCTTTTTACATAGTAATTCATCCTGGTTTGATTAGAAGCTTCAAGAACTTGCCATATGTCCAAACATGCTAAACATGGATATCCTGATTACAAAGTGGAATAACTTCTTAAACATAACTCCTTTGGGATTTATTCAACTTCATGGATACTCTCCAATGAATAATGGTTCCAAATCAAGCTTCTTAAAAAGTGATTCATCCTGGTTTGATTAGGAGCTTGAAGAACTTGCCATATGTCCAAACAGGCTAAACATGGATATCCAGATTAGAAAGTGGAATAACTTCTTCAACATAACTCCTTTGGGATTTATTCAACTTTATGGATACTCTCCAATGAATAATGGTTCCAAATCAAGCTTCTTACATAATGATTCATCCTGGTTTGATTAGGAGCTTAAAGAACTTTCCATATGTCCAAACAGGCTAAACATGGATATCATGATTAGAAAGTGGAATAACTTCTTAAACATAACTCCTTTGGGATTTATTAAACTTCATGGATACTCTCCAGTGAATAATGGTTCCAAATCAAGCTTCTTACATAGTGATTCATCCTGGTTTGAATAGGAGCTTGAAGAACTTGCCATATGTCCAAACAGGCTAAACATGGATATCCTGATTAGAAAGTGGAATAACTTCTTCAACATAACTCCTTTGGGATTACTTCAACTTCATGGATACTCTCCACTGAATAATGGTTCCAAATCAAGCGTCTTACATAATTATTCATCCTGGTTTTATTAGGAGCTTGAAGAACTTGCCATATGTCCAAACTTTAAATTTAGAAGAAGAATAAGAGATTTGTGAGTAAAATGGAGTAAGAACAGAGTAAGAACAGAGGAGAAACAGAGTAAGTCGTGAGAGAGAGAGAGGAGGAGAGAGGGGACTTCGAACTAGAGAGAGGGAGAGAGCAAACTAAAGAGGAACATATTTCCTTAATTAAAATGAGTTCAGGTTACAGCCCTTAAATAGGGAAACAATCAGACCAAAGAAAAGAATAAACAATGCTGTGTAAGTAGAGACAAAAGGCTCTTGCAGCCTGGTGAAAGGGACAGCTCGTCCACTCCTCTCTCTCCTTAACCCAACATGTGATCTTCCCTTGTATGCATCTCCAACGGCTCCATCCACTTGCATACACATGTTTGAATTGTTCTGAATGTTTCTTGAAGACTTGGGCGAGATTTAGCTTGCAAGCAAGCTCCCACTTGCTTGCCTTCCAAGATAAGTTAGGGCAGTTGTACGGACAGCCTTGCTTCTCAAGGTAACTTGATTCTCTTGCATAAACTGAATCGTTTCCCTCCATCTCTTCATTGCTTTACCTCAGCCTTATCTCCTTTATTCTCTTCATGTCAACACTCCCCCTCAAGCTTGACCATAGGGATTGGTCAAGCTTGGACACCATGAAGCATCCCCTCATTAAAACCTTTACTTGGAAAAACCACTTGGGATAAAACCCAAGCAAAGGGAAAAGAGTAGAATACTCCATGGCAAGAAGCTCAGTGACAAGTTATGTCTATGAGTCCAAGTTTAGGATGAATGGACTCACAAACCTTGCTGCTGGCTGCCTTAGTGAATATGTCAGCTAGTTGATCTTCACTTCTAGTGTAGCATGGTAGGATCACTTGTTGCTCCACTGCTTGCCTCACCTTGTGACAATCCACTTCTATATGCTTTGTTATTTCATGGAAGACTGAATTAGAGGCAATGTGTATTGCTGCCTGGTTGTCACAATGCATGGTCATTAGTGTGTGGATCTCAATACCCAAATCCTTTAGGAGCCCCTTGCTCCATATGAGTTAACTGGCCAGCTTCCTCATGGCCCTATACTCTGCCTCAGCACTTGAGCAGGAGACAACCTTCAACCTTCTGCTTCTTGCTCTTCCATGTGACAAGATTCCCTCCAATAAAGGTGCAATACCCTGTGGTTGATCTCCTATCAACTCTTTCTCCAGCCCAATCAGCATCGCAATATCCTACAACCTCAGTGCTCTTATTACATGCCATCCAAACCCCTTGTCCAGGCGCCTCTCTCAAGTACCTTAGTATCCTTTCCACCATATTCCAGTGATGAACCTTAGGAGCTTGCATGTGTTGGCTCACTTGATTCACAGCAAAGCACATGTCAGGTCGTGTGATGGTTAGATAGATTAGCTTGCCAACCATCCTCCTATATTTCTTGACATCTTCAAATGAAGTAGCTTCATACTCCCCCTCTCGCAGCACCTTGTAGCCTTCTTCCAATTGTGTCTTGGCCTGTCTACTCCCAAGGTTTCCTGCCTCATTTAAAATGTCAAGTGTGTACTTCCTTTGGGATAAGAAAAACCCCTCTTTAGAGCGGCATATTTCAATCCCTGGAAGTACTTCAACTCTCCCAAATCTTTAATATCAAAAGCATTCTTAAGAAAAGTTTTAGTTGAGAGAACACCTTCCTTGTTGCTACCAGTGATGATAATATCATCTACATATTCCAGGATGACTATAATACCTTGCTGGCTGGTTAGAGTGAAGAGGGTGTGATCAGCTTCAGACTTTACAAATCCTCTCCCATTGAGAGTGGTGCTTAACTTATGATACCAGGCCCTTGGAGACTGCTTCAAGCCATAGATAACCTTCTTTAATCTTAGAACATTTCCTGGTTTAACCATGCTCTCAAGGCCAGGAGGTGGTCTCATGTACACTTCATCTTCCAATTCTCCTTGGAGAAAGGCATTCTTCACATCCATCTGCCATAAGTCTCACTCTAGGCTGACAGCAAGGGATAGAAGGATCCTTATCGTATGAAGCTTAGCCACAGGAGCAAAAGTGTCAAGATAATCTTCACCATACACTTGAGTATATCCCCTTGCCACCAGTCTTGTCTTTCTCCTTTCTATCTTCCCATTAGTTTGATACTTGATGGTATAAAGGAGGCGACTTGTTACTGCTTTCTTGCCTTTGGGGAGATGAGTTTCAAACCATGTATCATTTTTAATCATGGCGCCTATCTCATCTCCAACAGAAGCCTTCCATTCCTCATGTTGTATAGCTTCTTCATAGGTTTTTGGAATGTATTCTTGATCCAACTCACTGATGAAGACTTGATGGTCCTTGGGGTATTGTGCAAGGGAGCAGACATCACTGATAGGATGAGCCACAGCCTCAGCATTGAAGCAGACCATTGTATTGATCCAGTTTGAAGCTGGTTTCCTGATTCTTGTACTCCTTCTCACAGGCTGTATCTGCTCAGGTTCAGCTTCATTTTCTTCTCCTTGTTCTCCCCCTTGTGTCTCTTCCACTTGTGTCTCATCAGATGGAGTCTCATTCTGATCATGATCATGGAGACTTGATACTCCTTCATGTTGAGCTTGCATAGGCTGCTCAGTTCCACTGGCCACCTTATGATCAGAATGAGTGACTCCAACATTTTCTACTGTCTCTTCTACAGTTTGTGTTGGGACCTCCCTGACCTGCTCTGGTTCCTTTGGTAAACTGATATCAAGCCTTTCCATAATTACTCTCAGGTTGTTAGCTCTGTCTGAGGCAGATTGAGATAGATCCTTGAGTTCTCCCCAACTCTTCCCATCATAGTAGTCTTTTGACTCCATGAACTTAACATCCCTGGATACTAGAACTCTCCTTGTTTCTGGGACATAGCACTTGTACCCAATAAACATGGCCTTTGTACTCCTTGCCTCTAGTTTGTTTCTTAGCTCACCTGGTACCAAGACAAAGCACACACACCCAAACACACGCAAAATGATCTATATTTGGTTTGGTTTTATTTAGTACCTCATATGGAGTGGCATCAAGGAGTACTCTTGTGGGTGTGCGGTTGATCAGATAAGTAGCAGTGACAACTGCATCTCCCCAAAATCTCTTAGGTACATTAGCATGAAACATCATACTTCTGGCCACCTCCATTAAGTGTCGATTTTTCCTTTCTGCCACACCATTTTGTTGTGGTGTGTAAGGGAAACTGGTTTGGTGAATGATCCCATGTGTGGCTAAGTGTTGCTTGAAGGATGTGCTAGTGTATTCACCCCCATTATCAGATCTAAGAATCTTGATCTTAACATTGAAATGGTTAGTGATATAATTCTGAAAATTCTTAACAGCTTCTAGCACCCTATCCTTTGATTATAACAATGTGATCCATGTGTATTTAGATTTTTCATCAATGAATGTCACAAAATATTTATGCTGTTCTCTAGATGCACATGGAGCAGTCCACACATCAGAATGAATTAAATCAAAGCAATTGTCATAGATAGTCACTGATTTAGGAAACACACTCTTACAATGTTTTCCTAAGATACAAGCTTCACAATCACTTTTAAAAGAAACACTAGGCAACATGATGTTCAAGGCACGAGAATGGGGATGTCCTAATCTAGCATGCCATATTACATCTTTAGGGAATTCAGAAACAGAATTAAAAGCACAAGATGGATCAGTTGTTGGTCGTGTGTCCTGAAGCAGGTACAAGTCCCCCTTGGTTACACCTTTGCCAAGCAACCTACTAGATTCAATATCCTGAAAGTAAACCTCATTAGGAGTGAATGTAACATGGCAATTTAGATCTTTAGTGACCTTTTTCACAGAAACTAAATTTGAAGCAAAGGTTGGCATATAGAAAGCATTAGACACTTTGTCAAACAGTTCAAGCTCACCTATTCCCTTTATTGGAATTTTCTCACCATTTGCTATCATCACATTCCCTAGAGCAGGCTTCACATTTCTAATTAAGTTAGAATCACTAATCATATGATGTGATGCACCAGAATCTATAACTAATGGCCTAGTAGGTTTTAAAATATCCATTGAACTATCAGCAATGTGTGAAGCATTAAGAGAGACACCAAGNGTTTGTTTCTTAGCTCACCTGGTACCAAGACAAAGCACACACACCCAAACACACGCAAATGATCTATATTTGGTTTGGTTTTATTCAGTACCTCATATGGAGTGGCATCAAGGAGTACTCTTGTGGGTGTGCGGTTGATCAGATAAGTGGCAGTGACAACTGCATCTCCCCAAAATCTCTTAGGTACATTAGCATGAAAGATCATACTTCTGGCCACCTCCATTAAGTGTCGATTCTTCCTTTCTGCCACACCATTTTGTTGTGGTGTGTAAGGGCAACTGGTTTGGTGAATGATCCCATGTGTGGCTAAGTGTTGCTTGAAGGATGTGCTAGTGTATTCACCACCATTATATGATCTAAGAATCTTGATCTTAACATTGAAATGGTTAGTGATATAATTCTGAAAATTCTTAAAAGCTTCTAGCACCCTATCCTTTGATTGTAACAATGTGATCCATGTGTATTTAGATTTTTCATCAATGAATGTCACAAAATATCTATGCTGTTCTCTAGATGCACATGGAGCAGTCCACACATCAGAATGAATTAAATCAAAGCAATTGTCATAGATAGTCATTGATTTAGGAAACACACTCTTACAATGTTTTCCTAAGATACAAGCTTCACAATCACTTTTAAAAGAAACACTAGGCAACAGGATGTTCAAGGCACGAGAATGGGGATGTCCTAATCTAGCATGCCATATTACATCTTTAGGGAATTCAGAAACAGAATTAAAAGCACAAGATGGATCAGTTGTTGGTCGTGTGTCCTCAAGCAGGTACAAGTCCCCCTTGGTTACACCTTTACCAAGCAACCTACTAGATTCAATATCCTGAAAGTAAACCTCATTAGGAGTGAATGTAACATGGCAATTTAGATCATTAGTGACCTTTTTCACAGAAACTAAATTTGAAGCAAAGGTTGGCATATAGAAAGCATTAGACACTTTGTCAAACAGTTTCAGCTCACCTATTCCCTTTATTGGAATTTTCTCACCATTTGCTATCATCACATTCCCTAGAGCAGGCTTCACATTTGTAATTAAGTTAGAATCACTAATCATATGATGTGATGCACCAGAATCTATAACTAATGGCCTAGTAGGTTTTAAAATATCCATTGAACTATCAGCAATGTGTGAAGCATTAAGAGAGACACCAAGAGTTTTAGGAATACCAGAGTTCTCTTTAAAGAGTTTGATGAGAGCCTCCAAGTCAGATTTCTTGAGGACAACATCCTGGCTGGTCATGGTTGTGGGGTACACTGGGGTGGAGGCCATTGCGCTTCCTACACCATTGTTGAAGTTTGGGGTGCCTCGTCCAGCAACATCATTTGTGAAGTTGGCTCGTGCCTCCATGAACTGAGAGCCACGCTCCCTGAACTTGTTTGGCTTCAGATGTGGGTGTAATATCCAGCATTTGTCTTTCATATGCCCTTTCTTCTTGCAATGATCACATATTAGGACCCTCTTATCTTCATACTTGTATAGACCCTTGTTTGCTACAGCTGCTTCAGCTTGATTAACCACAACCAGCTCTCCTTTGCGTCCAAACAAACCCACTGCTCCTTCCTCCTTCTGTATTTGGGCGCATACTTCATCAAGTGATGGGATTTTATCAGCCCTCAGTATGTGCTTGATGAGACCATTGTAGGATGAGTTAAGAGTAAGCAGCAACCCAAACACCTTGTCTTCTTCACGCCTAGCACTTAGAGTTGAGGGATCAACAGTAGGTGGTCTCAGCAGCTCTAGCTCTGCCCAAAGAGACCTAAACTTGCCAAAGTGAGACTGAAACACCATGTCTCCTTGACTGAGAGCATTGATGGCTCTTTTCACTTCAAAGACTCTAGTAAGGTTGGAAACATTTCCATACACCTTGTAAAGAGTTTCCCATAGTTCTTTGGTAGTCTCACAGTAGGAGTAAGACTCCAATATGGCTGGATCCAGAGAGCTTTGGATGAGAGAAAGCACCATGAGGTCCTCCTGACCCCATTTACCTTCATCAGCTATCACCATCTCTTTTCCATCTTCTCCTTGGATGGTTTGTTTTGGAGCTTCTCCAGTTGAGACATGGCTCCATAAACCTCTTCCACCAAGGGCAGTCTTCACCAGCCTAGCCCATAGGAGATAGTTAATCCCCTTAAGAGTTACTGGTATGTTGATAGGTTTGTTATTCTCCATCTTTCACTCGCCAAGAACAGGGTATGAGAGTGAATCTTGAAGAACAAAGAACCAAGAACAGAGTATAATAGTTTGCGGAAGTTACCAAGATAGGTTCAAGAGCTTTATGGCTCTGATACCATGTAGATTTAGAGGAAGAATAAGAGATTTGTGAGTAAAATGGAGTAAGAACAGAGTAAGAACAGGGGAGAAAACAGAGTAATTCGTGAGAGAGAGAGAGGAGGAGAGAGGGGACTTCGAACTAGAGAGAGGGAGAGAGTAAACTAAAGAGGAACATATTTCCTTGATTAAAATGGGTTCAGGTTACAGCCCTTAAATAGGGAAACAATCAGACCAAAGAAAAGAATAAACAATGCTGTGTAAGTAGAGACAAAAGGCTCTTGCAGCCTGGTGAAAGGGACAGCTCGTCCACTCCTCTCTCTCCTTAACCCA
>MU106682.1:41903-58018 GCA_012274485.2 Sinapis alba
AGAGAGAGAGAGTAATGAGGAACTAATTCCCTTGATTCTTTTGGTTGCATACAAGGTTACTTAAATAGAAATACAATCTTAGCTAGTACAAACAAGAATGAATAAACTATTGTAGACAAGATCAGAGGGGTCACTCTCAGCTGGACCAGAAAGGGACAGCTCCCTTGTCTCTCTCCTCTTAAGCCACACATGTGACTTCCCTTTGTCACAATTCTCCAACAGCTCCAGCCACTTGCTCCCACTTCTTTAAATCCTTCCAGAATCTAAGGAGAAGTCATGGTAAGTCTTTCGAACTCATCTCCCTCCATTGCTTGCCTTCCAAGGCAGGCTTAGGTCAAGACTTGTACGGACAAGCTTGATATCCAAGTAACCTCATTTCCTTGTCTAATCCGAACGCACTCAACTCTTGCTACTTCCTACTTCTAATTGCTTCATCTTCACATTGTCTTCATGTCACTGGTTTATTCTTCATGTCAACACTCCCCCTCAAGCTTGACCATAGGGACTGGTCAAGCTTGGATACCATGAAGCATTCCCTCATTAAAACCTTTACTTGGAAAAACCACTTGGGATAAAAGCCAAGCAAAGGAAAAAGAGTAGAACACCTCATGGCAAGAGGATCAGTGACAAGAGAGGTTTATGAGTCCAAGCTTAGGATGAATGAACTCACAAACCTTGCTGCTGGCTGCCTTGGTGAATATGTCAGCTAGTTGATCTTCACTTCTAGTGTAGAATGTAAGTATCACTTGCTGCTCCACTGCTTGTCTCACCTTGTGGCAGTCTACTTCTATATGCTTTGTCCTCTCATGAAAGACTGAGTTGGATGCAATGTTTATTGCTGCCTGGTTGTCACAATGCATGGTCATTGGTGTGTTGATCTCAATGCCCAAATCCTTTAGAAGCCCTTTGATCCAGATGAGTTCACTGGTCAGTTTCCTCATGGACCTATACTCTGCCTCAGCACTTGAGCAGGAGACCACCTTTTGCTTCTTGCTCTTCCATGTGACTAGATTTCCTCCAATAAAGGTGTAATAACCTGTTGTTGATCTCCTATCAACTCTGTCTCCAGCCCAATCAGCATCACAATATCCTACAACTTCAGTGCTCTTGTTGCACGCCATCCAAACACCTTGACCAGGAGCCTCTCTCAAGTATCTCAAGATCCTCTCCACCATGTTCCAGTGATGAATCTTAGGAGTTTGCATGTGTTGACTGACTTGGTTCACAGCAAAGCATACATTTGGGCGAGTGATGGTCAGGTATATGAGCTTCCCAACCATTCTCCTATACTTCTTGACATCCTCAAATGGAGTAGCCTCAAACTCCCCCTCTCGCAGTACCTTGTAGCCTTCTTCCAATGGTGTCTTGGCTTGTCTTCCTCCAAGGTTTCCTGCCTCATTTAAAAGATCAAGTGGGTACTTCCTTTGGGATAAGAAAAGCCCCTCTTTAGAGCGAAATATTTCAATCCCTAGGAAGTACTTCAACTCTCCCAAGTCTTTGATATCAAAAGATAATTTAAGAAAAGTCTTGGTTGAGAGTATACCTTCCTTGTCACTGCCAGTGATGATAATGTCATCAACATACACTAGAATGACTACAATCCCTTGCTTGCTGGTTAGAGTGAAGAGGGTATGATCTGCCTCAGATTTTACAAAGCCTCTTCCATTGAATGTGGTACTAAGCTTATGATACCAGGCCCTTGGAGATTGCTTCAATCCATAAATTGCCTTCTTCAACCTTAATATATTCCCTGGTTTGACCATGCTTTCTAGGCCAGGAGGTGGTCGCATGTATACTTCATCTTCCAACTCTCCTTGAAGAAAGGCATTCTTCACATCCGTCTGCCATAAATCCCACTCTAGATTGACAGCAAGTGATAGAAGAATCCTTATTGTATGCAGCTTGGCCACTGGTGCAAATGTATCCAAATAATCTTTACCATATACTTGAGTGTATCCTCTTGCAACTAGCCTTGTCTTTCTTCTTTCTGGTTTTCCATTAGCTAGATACTTGATTGTGTATATCAGACGGCTTGTAACAGCTTCTTGCCTTTGGGGAGCTCAGTTTCAAACCATGTATCATTCTTGATCATGGCATTGATTTCATCTCCAACTGATGCTCTCCACCACTCATGTTGCATAGCTTCTTCATATGTTTTTGGGATGTACTCCTGATCCAATTCTCCAATGAAGACTTGATGCTCTTCTGGATATTGAGCAAGGGAGCATACTGCACTTATTGGGTGAGCCACAGCTTCAGCATTGAAGTAAACTCTTGTATTGGTCCAATTTGAAGCAGGTTTCCTGATCCTTGTACTTCTTCTCAAAGGCTGTATTTGCTCAGGTTCTTCCTCATTTCCCTCACTTGGCTCACCCACTTGAGTCTCAGCCTCTGATTCTGATGGCATCTCATCTTGATCATGAGCAACTGAGTTCTCTTCAGGCTGTTCATTCCCATTTCCATTGCACCCCTCATGATCAAGATGAATGATTCCAATATCTTCCTCATTCACTTGAGTGGGAACCTCCCTGACTTTTTCAGGTTCTTTTGACATATTGATGCCAAGATTTTCCATGATAATCCTCAGATTATTGGCCCTGTTTGATGCTTGAGACAGATCTTTGAGCTCATCCCAATTCTTCTCAGCATAAAACCCTTTTCCTTCCACAAACTTCACATCTCTGGAAACAAGTACTCTTCTTGTTTCATGATTGTAGCACTTGTATCCTTTCTGTGTGGATGAATATCCAATGAACATGCACTTCATGCTCTTTGCCTCTAGCTTGTTTCTTTGCTCCCCTGGTATCAACACAAAGCAGGTACATCCAAACACTCTGAGGTGTTGAATAGCTGGTCTGGTTTGGTTCAGCACTTCATATGGGGATATGTCTTTCAGCACCTTGGTAGGAATCCGGTTGATAAGATAGCATGCTGTTATCACAGCATCACTCCAGAACCTCTTAGGAACATTTGAATGGAACATCATTGATCTGGCCACCTCCATCAGATGCCTATTCTTTCTCTCAGCCACACCATTTTGCTGTGGAGTATAAGGGCAGCTTGTTTGGTGAACAATACCATGTTTTGCCAAATGATTCTTGAAAGCATGGCTTGTATACTCTCCTCCATTGTCTGACCTTAGTACCTTCACATTAGTTTTAAAATGGTTAGTAACATAAGACTGAAAGTTCATAAAAGCCTCTAACACACGATCCTTTGAAGGAAGCAAGGTGATCCAAGTGTATTTTGATTTTTCATCTATAAAGGTGACAAAATACTTATGGTTATCCCTAGACATGCAAGGTGAGGTCCAAACATCAGAATGAACTAGATCAAAACATTTTTCATAAATTGTTTCTGATTTTGGAAACACAGATTTGCAATGCTTTCCTAAGATGCATGCTTCACATTCTAAGTGGCTAAATGACATATCAGGCATAATTATCTCTAATGCACGAGTGTGAGGATGACCTAGTCTAGCATGCCAAGTAGTGCTATCACACACAGATGAGTTACTGATCATGCATAAATGAGAAGGAGTAGAGGGTTTAGAGGGCTTAGTCTTTTGGAGATGGTACAAACCACCCTGACTGTTTCCTTCACCAATCACCTTCCCTGTCTTAAGGTCCTGAAACTCAACATCATTAGGCCTAAAAACCACCTGACAATTCAGGTCAACCGTGGCCTTTTTTACTGAGAGGAGATTAGAAGCAAAACTAGGCATATAGAAGGCAGTAGATTCCCTATCAAACAACTTAAGGTTCCCAATTCCTTCTATCTTCACCTTATCTCCATTGGCTATTACTACATTCCCTAAGGCAGGCCTAATATCACTAATAAGATCCCTATCACTAATCATATGATGACTAGCTCCTGAATCTATTATGATTGGCCTAGAGACAAGGGAATGTGTACCAGACTTCTTTGCGGATATGATGGCCTTGGCTGCTCTGATCAGTGGCTCAATATCACTCATCTTGATAGGACCATCATTGATCACTGCCTTGTTCCAAGTTTCTCCTCCATTGGACTCACTGATAAGAGCTGAGTACATAGATGAACCTTCAGGCGCCACTTCAAGACATGGAGAACCTTCTTCCTTGAATGTAATTCCACCAGACTTGAGAGTAAACAAGCTTTGTTGGGTTTTCTTTCTGACATGTCTTTTCTTGGTCTTCTTGTGTCTTGGTAACACCACTATCCTTCCACTCTTGTTGTGCACATCTTTGAGATCTGGTTTCCTTTCCCTTGTAAAGAGAGTGTGTGAGGTTTGTTCTCTCTGAACTTGAGCACACACGCCATCTAGGTCAGGGAGTTTCTCTTGCCTCAGAATATGCTTGATCAATTGGTGGTAGGATGGTCTTAGATTTAGTAGAAGGCTGAAGACCTTGTCTTGTTCATATCTTTCTTTTATGACATTTGGATCAGTAAAGAAGGGCCTTAGGGTATCTAGCTCTGCCCACAAGCTTCTAAACTTGCCAAAGTACTGATTGAACTCCACTTCTTCCTGGCTTAAGTTGTTGATAGCCTTCTTGACTTCAAATACTCTGCTCAGGTTAGAGAGATTTCCATAAACAATTTTAAGACTCTCCCATAGTTCCTTGGAGGTTTCACAGTGTGAGTATGCCTCCAATATTGAATCTGAGAGAGAACTATGAACGATCTCAAGTGCTAGCTGGTCATCTTGAACCCACTTGTCTTCATTCTTCAAGCCTTGCACCTGTTCTTCCCCTTGAGCCATCCTCTTTGAAATATCAGCCTCCTTGATGTGGCTGTCCCAAAGTCCTTGACTTCCCAAGGAAACTCTGGCCACTCTTGACCATAGAAGATAATTAGAACCCTCAAGGGTTACTGGAATTAAGCTTTCTTTCTTCATTTTCATGGCTGGTTTATCCATGCATTTTTGAATGAAAGAATAGTAGAGAATTTGTGACAGGAAAGAGAGTTTAGAAACTCAGAGATATCAAGAGATTTTTGAAACTGGGAAAGCGAGAAAAACATAGTTAACAGAGTAGGAACAGAGTAAACAGAGTAGAAACAAAGTAGACAGAGTAGAAACAGAGTGGAAATGGTAGATTGACTTGCGGAAGTTGGTGAGAATTAGGTTTCAAGAGGTTATGGCTCTGATACCAAGAAAGAATAAGAAGATTTGATGTTCTGGATTGTATGAGAGTGTGAAGAACAGCAAGAACAAGAGAGAGAGTGAGAGAATTCGAAATTGAAGAGAGAGAGAGAGAGAGAGTAATGAGGAACTAATTCCCTTGATTCTTTTGGTTGCATACAAGGTTACTTAAATAGAAATACAATCTTAGCTAGTACAAACAAGAATGAATAAACTATTGTAGACAAGATCAGAGGGGTCACTCTCAGCGGGACCAGAAAGGGACAGCTCCCTTGTCTCTCTCCTCTTAAGCCACACATGTGACTTCCCTTTGTTACAATTCTCCAACAGCTCCAGCCACTTGCTCCCACTTGTTTAAATCCTTCCAGAATCTAAGGAGAAGTCATGGTAAGTCATTCGAACTCATCTCCCTCCATTTCTTGCCTTCCAAGGCAGGCTTAGGTCAAGCCTTGTACGGACAAGCTTGATATCCAAGTAACCTCATTTCCTTGTCTAATCCGAATGCACTCAACTCTTGCTACTTCCTACTTCTTATTGCTTCATCTTCACATTGTCTTCATGTCACTGATTTATTCTTCATGTCAACAATTGGCGTGCTGATCTCAATACCCAAGTCCTTTAGCAGTCCCTTGATCCATATGAGTTCACTAGTAAGCTTCCTCATAGCTCGGTACTCTGCCTCAGCACTTGAGCAAGAGACAACCTTCTGCTTCTTACTCGTCCATGTGACTAGATTTCCTCCAATAAAGGTGCAATAACCCGTTGTTGATCTCCTATCAACTCTGTCTCCAGCCCAATCATCATCACAATATCCTACAACTTCAGTGCTCTTGTTGCATGCCATCCAAACACCTTGACCAGGAGACTCTCTTAAGTATCTCAAGATCCTCTCCACCATGTTCCAGTGATGAACCTTAGGACTTTGCATGTGTTGACTCACTTGGTCCACAGCAAAGCACACATCTGGGCGAGTGATGGTCAGGTATATAAGCTTCCGAACCAGTCTCATATACTTCTTGACATCTTAAAATGGAGTAGCTTCAAACTCCCCCTCTCACAGTACCTTGTAGCCTTCCTCCAATGGTGTCTTGGCTTGTCTTCCTCCAAGGTTTCCTGACTCATTTAAAAGATCAAGTGTGTACTTCCTTTGGGATAAAAAAGGCCCCTCTTTAGAACGGCATATTTCAATCCCTAGGAAGTACTTCAACTCTCCCAAGTCTTTGATATCAAAGGATGATTTAAGAAAAGCCTTGGTTTAGAGTATACCTTCCTTGTCACTGCCAGTGATGATAATATCATCAACATACACTAGAATGACCACAATCCCTTGCTTGCGGGTTAGAGTGAAGAGAGTATGATCTGCCTCAGATTTTACAAAACCTCTTCCATTGAGTGTGGTGCTGAGCTTGTGATACCAGGCCCTTGGAGATTTCTTCAAGCCATATATTGCCTTCTTCAACCTTAATACATTTCCTGGTTTGACCATGCTTTCTAGGCCAGGAGGAGGTTGCATGTATACTTCATCTTCCAACTCTCCTTGAAGAAAGGCATTATTAACATCCATCTGCCATAAATCCCTCTCTACGTTGACAGCAAGTGATAAGAGAATCCTTATAGTATGCAGCTTGGCCACTGGTGCAAATGTAGCCAAATAATCTTTGGATCAAGGATATGTTCCAAGGTCCTATGAAGAAGCAATGCAGCTTCATGAATGGAAAGAGTCAGTTGGAAATGAGTCTAATGCCATGATTATAAATGACACTTGGTATGAGAGTGAGCTTCCAAAGGGCAAGAAAGCAGTCTCAAGCAAATGGGTCTTCACAATCAAATACTTGCCAAATGGCAAAGTGGAGAGGCACAAAACAAGACTGGTAGCAAGAGGCTTCACTCAGACATATGGAGAAGATTATGTAGACACATTTGCACCAGTGGCCAAGCTACATACCATTAGGATCATCCTCTCTCTTGCAACAAATTTGGAGTGGGAATTATGGCAAATGGATGTCAAGAATGCTTTCCTTCAACGAGAACTAGAATACGAGGTCTACATGCATCCTCCTCCTGGTCTAGAGCACTTGGTCAAGCCTGGAAATGTTCTAAGACTCAAGAAGGCCATCTATGGACTGAAGCAATCACCAAGAGCTTGGTATCACAAGCTGAGTACTACATTGAATGGAAGAGGCTTCAGGAAGTCAGAAGCTGATCACACCCTATTCACTTTTCCTGGTCCAAGAGGCATTGTGGTCATCTTGATTTATGTGGATGATATAATCATCCCAGGCAGTGACAAAGAGGGCATTTAAGAAACCAAGGTATTTCTCAAATCTGTATTTGATATTAAAGATTTAGGTGAACTTAAGTACTTCCTTGGAATTGAAGTATGCCGCTCTAAAGAGGGGCTCTTCCTATCCCAAAGGAAGTATACACTTGATCTTTTAACTGAGGCAGGAAACCTTGGAGGAAGAACAACTAAGACTCCCCTTGAAGATGGCTACAAGGTGCTGCGAGAGGGGGAGTTTGAAGACACTCCATTTACTGATGTGAAGAAGTATAGAAGGATGGTTGGGAAACTCATTTATCTGACCATTACAAGACCAGACATCTGCTTTGCTGTGAACCAAGTCAGCCAACACAGGCAAGCGCCTAAGGTTCACCACTGAAACATGGTGGAAAGAATTATGAGGTACTTAAAAGAGGCTCCTGGTCAAGGGGTATGGATGGGGTGCAATGGAAGAACATAAATTGTGGGATATTGTGATGCTGATTGAGCAGGAGATAGGGTTGATAGGAGATCAACTACTGGTTATTGCACCTTCATTGGAGGCAACTTGGTGACTTGGAAAAGCAAGAAGAAGAAGGTTGTATCATGTTCAAGTGCTTAGGCAGAATATAGATCTATGAGGAAGTTCTCCAATGAGTTGATATGGATCAAGGAATTGCTTAGAGACTTCGGAATTGAGACAACATCACCCATCATAATGCATTGTGACAATCAAGCAGCAATTCAGTTTTTCATGAAAGGACCAAACACATTGAAGTGGACTGCCACAAAATCATCCTACCTTGTTACAAAAGAAGTGAAGACCAGCTTGCTGACATCTTCACCAAGGAAGCAAGCACCAAAGTCTGTGACTTCATCCAGTCTAAGTTGGGACTCATAGACCTATCTTCTCACTGACTCGCTTAGCATGAAGTCCTCTACTCTTTTCCCTTGATGTGTTTTTGTCCAACTGGGTTTTGCACATTAAGGTTTTAATGAGGGAGGTTCTTCATGCTTCCAAGCTTGACCAGTTCCTTGGGTCAAGCTTGAGGGGGAGTATTGGGTTGAAGAACCAAATGTTGACATGATGGAAGAATAATGAAGACAAGACAAAAGAATGAATCAAGTTAGCTCATTCCGTACAGTTTGACCTAGTTACGACCAGAAGGGGAGTGCAAGGCAAACAAGGGTTATGGCTGAAGAAAGAGTGAAGAACAAGGCTTCTGGAAGCCCTTGTGACTGTTTGTAACAAGAGAGAGACGTTGGAGAAGAAGCCAAGAAGTGATCACATGCTACCTTAAGGAATTTAAAATAAGGAGCTGTCACTTTCATTCCTTGGCAGCTTGTGCCCTGTCTTCTTCTGCTCAGGCTTTCTTTATTCTTAAATTACTGTCTATATATGTTGTAAACACGAAATGAATTGAATAAAGGATTATGATTCTCCCTTTTCTCTCTACAATCTCTCTCTCTCTATATATATTCTGTCCAGAAATGTGTTCTTGAGTTCATCTCTCTTGTTCTTCACTTAATCTCAACCAAAATCGACCAGTCTCTTCTATTCTCCTCATAATTTCATAATTCTAACACATATGCAAGTGCCAATGGTTCATCACTGGAAAATGGTGGAGAGGATCCTTAGATACCTCAGTGGAGCTCCTGGCCAAGGAGTATGGATGGGATGCAATGGCAACACTGAACTTGTTGGATATTGTGATGCTGATTGGGCAGGAGATAGGAATGGTAGGAAATCAACCACAGGCTATTGCACATTCATTGGAGGCAATCTGGTGACATGGAAAACCAAGAAGCAAAAGGTGGTGTCTTGTTTAAGTGTTGAGGCAGAATATAGAGCCATGAGGAAGCTCACCAATGAGTTGGTATGGATCAAAGGGCTTCTCCTCTTGCAAATCAAGCAGCCGCCTCCTCTCAGTCATATAAGAAGTCGTGTAAGAAGGAGGAGGGGAGTGGACTCAGGTGTGAGCACTGCAAGCGTGAGGGACATACCAAGGAGAAGTGTTGGGACCTTCACCCACACCTCAAACCTGCCAAGTTCAGATGAACCATGTCCATGGAGGTACAAGGAACTAGCTCAGGTTCCTTGAGTTGTAAGCTAACCTCCTGAACTTTAATATGAGCTTGTTTAATTGTTATTTATGTTGTGTTGTGTTCAGTGTACAATGATCTAGGAGTCTTAAGTTTGCTAGCATGGTTATGTCTAGTTTATGTCCTAGAATCATTAGATGTGTTTTGTATGGTGTAAGTGAGTTGCTTAGCTCATGTTATTGTCTTGTTGCATTGTTAAAGGTCTAGGAGAGTTTCCTGATATTGCATTGCTTGCATATGTTGTTTAGAGTGATTAGATGAGTTGTCTAGTCTCTGGTTTTTTCATTTGAACATATTATTGTTTAAATTGATCATAAAAATAGCCTAAATGTCTTGTAATTGATGAGTTATCATTCTTGAACATTTAGTGAATTGCTGCATGGATTTGAACTGGATGAGTTATTTAGTTTCTGTCCATTGTATTATTCTTAAAACACAAGGATCAGACTTGGTGAGTTATCAAGGGTTGATCCTAGTGTGTGTAATATGATTCTTGCTGGAGCTTGAGTGATGTTTCAGGTACACAAGTGTTGTCTCTGTGAAATATCAAATCAAGTCAAAGAAGATGACAGTGCCCATGCTGTTCAGAGCCTACACAGTATGTATATTCCTGACCATGGAGAATTTGTTTGAGAGGAGCCTAGGTGGTTGTAAGTCGTGGCTGAAATAAAATATGGCTGGGCTTTGAAGATACTTCAGGAAAGAGTATTGATGGAGAGGCAGACCAATGTTTGATCAGCCACACACCAAGCTGGAGCTTCTCATGTATTGCAAGAACCAGTTGAATTAAGCGCAAACCATTTGGTTGTTGAGCTCCTGGTTCAAAAGACACACATGGGGCAGTGGAGAAGAGATCAAGGGGGGGGGGAACCGGTTGACTTAAGCGCAACTGTAGGGGTGATGTGCTCCTGGTTTCAAGATTCAGTGTTGCTCACTTCCAAGCTTGGTCCTTCACTCATTTTCTCCGGATCAAGCTTGAGGAGGGGTATTGGTGAGCTATCCTTCTGGTCCAAGTCGTCCATTGCCTCACTTCAGATCATATGGAGGATTCAAGTGTCCCAAAGACACTACTCATCAGTTTCATTCCCTTATATGCAAGGGGAGTAACTATTTCAGTCTTTGAGTTAAAGTCTGATTGGTTTATGCCTTGAGAATTGATGCACGTGTGTATGCATTTGTATGTACTTGAAGCTTTCTAGAGCAGGAGATGGATGTCCCTAAAACCTTTGAAGATGGCGAGTGGTCAGAAGAAAGGGGGAGACACCAAACCAGCCTAGAGAAGTGATCCAAGATGTTAGTGTGTGCAAGTTATGGAGTTCATCCTTGTAGCACAAGTTAGGCCATGATCTAGAGTCTAAGGGTTCCACCATGAGTTATCTGAACCTCCTTAGACTCACTGGCCAATCCCCAGGCTGTGTTGAACTCCACTCTTTTTCCCTTGCAAGGTTTTATCCCATAAGGTTTTCCTTGCAAGGTTTTTAATGAGGGAGCTTCTTCATGGTTCCAAGCTTGTCCAAGGATCTCCTATAGTCAAGCTTGAGGGGGAGTGTTGGAATCAAGGAAAGAAGAAGAAATGCATTTGGGACAGCTATCCACAGGAACCCATCCACTGAAACCCATCCACAAGATGAAGAACTAAAGAGAGAGGAAGAAACAATCTTGTTTTTCTTGAAGAGAATTAAGCTAGAGTCTTATAAGGTTTTATAAGGAGTTTTTATAAGGCTTTATAAGGCTCGCCAGACTTGAGAGAACTTTGAATGCCAGACTTGAGGTCAATCAGAAGTCACGCTGTAAGTGGATAAGCTTCTGTACAAGTGGGAACAAGTGGAGAAGCTTCTTGACAAGTGAAATTTAAATTAAAGTATATATGTTGCAAATAGAGCTGTTGGGTCAGAATGCACCCTATTAACCAGTGTGTTGTTGCTTTCTTTTCTCTCTCATCTTTGCTTTTAAATATGTTGTAAGCAACCATATATTAATCAAGCAAGAGGAGTCCTCTTCTTCACCATTCTCTTATCTCTCTAAGTCTCTTATACTCTCTGGTTACTTGCAATCTCATAATCTCTCTCAAATACTCACTAAAACTCTCATACTCTCTTTATACTCTTCACTGCCCTCTCTTTGATTCTCACTGATTCTCTTCACTCTCTTCATCCTAAATTCGACCATACTCTGTCTCTACATCACTCTCACACTTTATTCTGTTAATTCTCACAGTCTTGATCCACCAAAGCAAGCTCCTTTCACCTCCATCATCACTAGCAACTGGTTTTGGTCCTCCATCAGTGATATGAGACCATAAACACTTGCTCCCAATGGCTGTCTTCACCAGCCTAGACCACAACAGGTAGTTCCCACAACCTTTCAAAACCACAGGAACAGCCATGATCTTGTTCCCTTCCATCTTGTGTTGCTTGACTAAGATGAACACCAAAGCTTGAATCTTGAAATGAAGATGAAGACTTGCGAACTCAATACCCAGAATATGAGCAGCTTGGCTCTGATACCATGAAATTTATAGAAATAGAAATAGAATGATGAAGAAAGAAGAGAGAATAGAACAGATTTGGACAGAAAGAGAGAGTTTAGTATGTAATCATCATGAACATTAAGAACTAGAGAGGGAAACTTAAGAACAAGAGAGAGAGAGACTCAATACTGTATATCTCATTACTTTGCAAGGGATTACAATATATAGAAAGATTCGGCTGAGTCTAACGTAAACAAAGACAAGCATGTGGAGTCAATAGACTAAGAGGAGCGTCGGTTTGAATGATTGGCTAGGAGGGCTTGCACGCTTGATGCTAAAGGAAACTTAACCAGATGCTCTTCCTGACAGTTGTGCCAGCCTGTCAGAGACGCGCTTCTCTTCCCCTCTGTCAAGCCAATCCACAACACAACATGTTAATGTAACTTTGGCCAAGTTACATTTAACCGGGTGACTTCCTTTGCTTGATCGGGTAAGTGTGGGTGATCCATCAGTACATTATGGACTGTACGGACCAAATGTGTACGGCCAGTACGGATGACCCTAACTCAAATGCTCCCCCTCATTTCATGCTTCCTCAACCCTTCATTCCATCATAAGCAATCCCCTCTTTCTTATATGTTATGTTCAACATCCCAAAGGAGTTATGTTTAAGAAGTTATTCTACTTTCTAATCAGGATTTCTATGTTTAGCCTGTTTGAACATATGACAAGTTCTTCAAGCTTTTAATCAAACCAGGATGAATCACTATGTAAGTGTAAGATTTATCAAGAACAAGTGAAGAACAATGAGATAAATAGTGGGTTTGATCCGGATGAAAGGAGAGAGAGAGAGAGTGATGTTTGTGTCGACAAGAGAAAGAGAGAATATGGAAGGATTCTTTTTCCCTTAATTCAAATGGCAAGCATACAATGTAGTTATATAGGGAAATCAGGAGATACAAGAAAATAAGAACAATATTAAACTAATCTGAATCTGGTGCAGGTTTGGACAGGCTTGGACAGGCGACCAGGGGGTGAAAGTGACATGTCCTAACGGCTGGGATCCTTAGGGAGACCCGTGACTTTGCTCCAACTTCTTCCTAGTTCATTGTCGACCAGATTCCTCCTTCTCCTTAGTTACATAAACAAATCTCTAACTCATCTTGTTCCCTTTACTTGTATTTGGTTCCAAGGTGAGTAAGACTTGATTCCCAAGCTAGGTCATCCGTACAAGGTGTATGGAATACCTTGTGATTCAAGTCTGATCCAAGTTCCTTATTTGTCTTCATGATCAATACTCCCCCTCAAGCTTGACCGGATGCAATGGTCAAGCCTAGATACCATGAAGACTTCCCTCATTAAAAACTTAGTATGCAAAACCCATTGGGACAAAAACATACTAAGGAAAAAGAGTATAAGCTCCATGGTCATAGAGGCTTACTCTCGTGTGATGTCTATGAGTCCAAGCTTGGGATATATGGACTCACACACCTTAGTACTTGCGGCCTTGGTGAAGACATATGCTAGCTGATCCTAACTCCTTGTATAGCATGGCAGAATTACCCCTTGCATCACCATCTGTCTCACTATGTGGCAATCCAACTCTATGTGCTTGGTCCTCTCATGGAACACTGAGTTTGAGGCTATGTGAATGGCTGCTTGATTGTCACAATGCATGGTGATGGGTGAGGTGATCTCTATGCCCAAGTCTTTGAGAAGTCCTATGATCCATACTAGCTCGTTGGTAAGTTTCCTCATGGCTCTATATTCAGCTTCAGCACTTGAACATGGCACAACCTTTTGCTTCTTGCTCTTCCATGTTACTAGGTTGCCTCCAATGAATGTGCAATATCATGTGATTGATTTCCTATCATTCTTATCTCCTGCCCAATCAGCATCACAATATCCAACCACTTTAGTGTTGCCATTGCATCCCATCCATATTCCTTGGCCAGGAGATCCACTGAGGTATCTAAGGATCCTTTCCACCATCTTCCAGTGATAAACCCTTGGCACTTGCATGTGTTGGCTCACCTGGTTCACAGCAAAACAAATATCAGGTCTAGTAATAGTCAAATATATGAGCTTACCCACTAGCCGTCTGTACTGTTTTGGATCCTCAAATGGAGTTGCTTCATACTCCCCCTCATGTAGGATCTTATATCCATCCTCCAGTGGTGTCTTTGCTGGCTTTTCTCCAAGCATACCTGCACCATCCAAAAGATCAAGTGTGTACTTGTTGAAATGAAGAAGAGAATAACCAGAGGAAAGGAATTAGTCCATGATCTGAGACAAGTGCATCAAGAGAAACTGATTTGGGCTTTTATGTACAGTCTTCCTCCACAAGCTATCTTCTTGACCTAACTTACCTTGGAAGGCAAGAAATGAGTTGGGGATACTTATATGGACGTTGGGAACCTATGGTAAGTCAGGGAAACCAGTTTGAATTCAAAAGAAAGGATCTGGTTTGAATTAAGCAAGATAGATCACATGTGATGCATAAGGAGAAGAGCAGACCTGTCCCTTTCACACAAGCAGGCTGTGCAAACCTCTCTCCTGTCCCTTTCTCCTCCTCTGGACATGCCAGTCTGTCCACAACAGCCTGCTCTACACCAGTCTGTTCAGCCAGTTCTGATCTTTATTTCCCTACATAATTATTAATTTATGTTTCCCTGCTTTAGTAATTGTTTAATCATGTGTCTTGCCTATTTAAAGGCTTGTCCATCACTTGTAACTCTTGATCCAGAATCAATAATACAAGTCTCTCTCTCTCTAAATTTCGTGGCCTCTCTCCCTCTCTTGTGTATAAACAATAGTCACAATGTAAGGGTTAAGTGAATCATGATTTAGAGGCTGCCTTAACTCTCTCACTCTTAAGGCAGCCTAATACTTGTAAAACTCACTTAAACTCTTCTTTATCTACTGCTCTTACTCTAGCTTACTGATTCTAAATCCCATTCTTCTTAAGTGAACAAACTGAAAGTGTTGTGTCACTCTTCAAGGATTAGATTCAAACTAGAGATCTTTGCCATACATAACCAGTTTACTGTCTAGGATCTTGGTTATAGTATAGGCTGTGTAAGAGGATTCAACCACCAGTTGGTTGTGTCTTCAAGTGTGTGGGTGAGTTCATGTTGTATGCTTGAAGAGGATTCAGTTATAAGTTGACTGAATACTCTCTTGACATGAGACAAAATTCATGAATTCCAACATGGTATCAGAGCTTTGTTGCTCTTCTTTGGGATAAAACTCACCTCTAGTCTCTGTTTTGGATTCAAAAATCTAATCTCTCCCACTTCAATGTTGTGTTAGCTTGGTATGCACTTATTAGTGTCTAGAATCAAGCTTGGGGAAGAGAAAGATTTCGAAAATGCTCCTCACTCTGCTTTATCCAGTGGATTATAGCTCTCTTAATGGAACATCTCTTTGACCAGTGAAAAAACTGTTTTGTTCCATTGGTTTCATTGTTGTCCAAGCCACAGAAAACACTTGTTCATGTGTTATTCTGATGGTTCTCTTGTCGCAAGCCCTGGAAAACATCAGTTCATGAGTTATTTCAGTGGCACATGTCTAAGATCAGTGGATAAATTGATTGTGTAATGATCCATTTTGTTTCAGCTACTAAAGCACCAAACTCTTGATGAGTATTGGATGCTCATGGCTGTTAATGCTTCCGCAAAACTCAAGAAAACAGAGCAAAACTCTGTCCATTAGAACTCTTGAGCAAATTCTTTATTCTCTCATTCTCTGATTCTCAAGTCACTTATTCTCCATTATTCTCCCATTCTCTGGCTACTAATACTCTGGTTACATTATTCTCTACTCTCTATTTATTTTGTGGTTACTTATACTCTCTGGTTACTCAACTCTCTATTCTCACAATCTTGTTATAATCTGCCTAAGGTTGTTAAACTGTCTTGAAGTTAAGCTGTCTTGAAAGAATTGTCTTGCTTCTGCCCTTAGGAAAATTAATTGTCTTGTTGCCTGAATGCTTAGTCTTGATGATTAGGATTCAGAGAGTATTGGTAAGATAGAATCATGAAGATATCTGTCCATTGCTTGTTTGAAATGTGTTTTAAAGATCAGACTTGTTGAAAAACCCATGTTCTGGTCTCTTGTTGTCTACTGATGCTTTTCTTAGTGTTGGTTTGACAGGTTGC
>MU106682.1:59946-72302 GCA_012274485.2 Sinapis alba
TTGCATTTCGAAATCATAAAGAAACATAAAGAGAGAGTTTATTTCTCTTGTCCATTTCTTTGTTAGCTACTTCCATATTATCACCCACGTTTTATCACCATTTCCTATTGCTTTCACTTGATCTTGAGAATCATTTCCAGGTTAAGTAATGGGAGACAATAGCTCATCATCAACTGATAATGCGGCCTCTATGGCTCAGCTTCTACAAGCTATGCAATCCATCAGTGAGAGGATGACTCGCCTAGAGCAAGGGCAACAAGGCACAGGGTCCAAACAACCAACCTCAAAGGCAACAACAACAACAAGGGGATCCACTAGATGGAAGTGGGATTGATAGTGACATGCCAAGCCTAGAGGAGGATGAACAAAGACCTCTACCAAGGAGGAATGCTAGGAACCGTGGGAGGAACCATGGGAGAAACCATGACGAGGAAGATGAGAACCCATGGCAAGGAGGCAAAGACTTGAAGCTCACTCCACCCACCTTAGCTGGAAAGGTTAATCCTGATGCTTACATAGATTGGGAGACAAGAATGGAGTATATCTTTGACTACTACCACTACACGGAGGCAAGAAAGATCTCTCTAGCTGCTGCTCAACTCACGGAGACTGCTTTGTCTTGTTGGGATAGAGAGACCTCGGAAAGGAGAAGGCTGAGGCGTGATCCCATTCTCCATTGGGATGACATGAGAGCTTTGCTGAGGAAGAGATATGTTCCAAGCTACTACTACCGAGACCTTCAAAAGAGGTTTAGGAAGCTCATTCAAGGAACCAAGTCAGTTGAAGAGTACTATGAGGAGTTTGATGCCCTCAAGAACCGCTTGGAAGTACAAGATTCTGAAGAAACCTTGATGGCACAATTCCTAGATGGTTTACAAGACCGGATCACAAGAAAGGTGGAGAGGAAGAACTATGAGCATTTCCATGACTTGTTACACTATGCCATCCAAGCTGAACAACACATCAAACGCAAGACAGCAGCCACCAGTAGAGGCAAGAGCACTTGGACTCCACCCGTGCAAAGGAACAATGACAAAGGCAAGTCTATTGAGGTAGAGAGCCGGTTCAAGAAGAATACAACACCAGAGGCTTCCAAGGGACTTAAGACTGAGCAAGCAAGGACAAATTCACCAAGAAACCGAGACATTACATGTTACAAGTGTCAAGGAAAGGGACACTATGCTCGTGATTGTCCAAACCAAAGGGTTATGATCCTTAGAGAAGATGGAGGATATGAAACCCAAGAAGAAGGTGAAGAAGGAACAGCTATAACTGATGAAGAAATCACTGACTATCCGGATGAAGGAGAGTTACTTGTGACCAGGAGAGTGCTCAGTGCAATGTTTGAGCCAAAGACCATCCAAAGAGAGAACATTTTCCATACCAAATGCACTATAGACTCCAAGGTATGTAGTCTAATCATTGATGGAGGTTCTTGTACTAATGTTGCTAGCAAGTAATTGGTTGATAAGCTAGGTCTCAAGAAGACTAAGCACCCCAAGCCATATAGACTCAAGTGGCTGAATGATGAAACCGAGTTGAAGATTGGAGAACAAGTGGTGATACCATTCAGCATAGGCAGATATTCTGATCAAGTAACTTGTGATGTTGTTCCCATGCAAGCTGGACACCTTTTGCTTGGCAGACCTTGGCAGTTTGACAAGGAGACCATCCATAATGGACGCACCAACTACTACAGCTTCACTCACCACAACCGCAAGCACAACCTTGCCCCTTTGAGCCCACAACAAGTTCTTGATATGCAAAGAGACATGGACAAAGGTAACAAGGTAAGTAAGACTAGTCTATACATCACCTCTCATCAGGTTTTAAAATCATTAGAATGCAAAACACAGGTGCTACTAATGATCTTTAAGGAAGGTGTGTTGACAGGTTATGAGGATCAAGAACTTCCACCAGAGATTGTTCAACTTATTGAGAAGTTCCCTGACCTCTTTCCAGAAGATATACCCACGGGTTTGCCACCTACCAGGGGAATAGAACACCAGATTGATCTAATTCCAGGAGCTCCATTACCAAACCGGCCAGCCTATAGAGTCAATCCGGAAGAAGCCAAGGAACTAGAGAAACAAGTGCAAGACTTGATGGACAAGGGATATATCCGAGAGAGTCTAAGCCCCTGTGCAGTTCCTGTCTTACTAGTGCCCAAGAAGGATGGAACATGGAGGATGTGTGTTGATTGCCGAGCCATCAACAACATAACCATCAAGTATAGACATCCCATTCCGAGGCTGGATGACATGTTAGATGAACTCAGTGGTGCCACTATCTTCTCCAAGATAGACTTGAAGAGTGGATATCATCAGGTGAGAATGAAAGAAGGAGATGAGTGGAAAACTGCCTTCAAGACCAAGAGAGGCCTCTATGAATGGTTAGTCATGCCATTTGGTCTCACAAATGCTCCAAGCACATTCATGCGCCTCATGAACCATGTCCTAAGGGCATACATCTGTAAGTTTGTAGTTGTTTACTTTGATGATATCCTAATCTATAGCACTAGCTTAGAAGATCATCTTGAGCACCTTGAGAAAGTATTAGAGACTTTACGCCAGGAGCACCTATATGCTAACCTAAAGAAGTGTACCTTTTGCACTGATCAACTAGTTTTCCTAGGCTTTGTTGTTAGTTCACAGGGACTCAAGGTGGATGAAGAGAAGATCAAGGCAGTACAAGACTGGCCAACACCAACCACAATCGGCCATGTTAGGAGTTTCCATGGATTGGCAAGCTTCTATAGGAGATTTGTCAAGGACTTCAGCACCCTTGCAGCACCATTAACTTCAGTAATCAAGAAGGATGTAGCTTTCAAATGGGGAACTGAACAGGAAGAAGCTTTTCAAAAACTTAAAGATAGTTTAACTAATGCTCCTGTTTTGGTTTTGCCTAACTTTGACAAAACCTTTGAGATTGAATGTGATGCTTCAGGAACAGGGATTGGAGCCGTGTTAACTCAAGGAGGTAAGCCAGTAGCATTCTTCAGTGAGAAGTTACATGGGGCTACACTCAATTACCCAACCTATGACAAAGAGTTGTATGCCTTAGTGAGATCATTGGAGACTTGGCAACACTACTTACTGTCCAAGGAGTTTGTAATCCACACTGACCATGAAACACTCAAGTACTTGAGAGGCCAGACAACCTTGAAGAAGAGACATGCTAGGTGGTTAGAGTTTGTGGAGTCATTCCCTTATGTGATCAAGTACAAGAAGGGAAAGGAGAACATTGTGGCTGATGCATTATCAAGAAGGCATGCGCTTATATCATTGATGGAAGCCAAGGTTATGGGATTTGAACACATCAAGAATCAATATAGAGAAGACCCGGACTTTGGAGACATCTACCAGCAGTGCAAGCAAGGCGCCTTTGGATCCTATTACCAGCATGATGAGTTCCTCTTCAGAGATAAGAGACTATGCATTCCACAGGGGTCAATGCGTGACCTCATCTTAAGAGAGGCACATGGAGGTGGCCTCATGGGACACTTTGGACGTGATAAGACATTGAGCATAGTGGCAGAACACTTCTTTTGGCCTCACCTAAGAAGAGATGTAGAGAAGCTTTGTGCAAGATGCATCATCTCCCTCAAAGCCAAATCCAGGTTACATCCCCATTGTTTTTATATGCCTTTACCTATTCCTGACTGATATATCGCGTTTTTAGCGTATTCTAACTCATGTTTTCAACCGTTTTTCGAGTCTTGTTCTTGTTTATCGAGTCTTTTCAGGTTAGGAATGCTTTAGGATGAAGTTTTGAGCACAGGGAGCAAGGAAAAGGAGAATGGGCGAAATAGGGGCCGATCGATCGATCCAGGGAGTGGATCGATCGATCCCAATATGCAATTTCGGCTCTTTTGTGCGGGACAAATTCCGATCGACCGAGCAAGGAGCCAGTCGATCCTCATACCATGGATCGATCGATCCCCTCCTGGATCGATCGATCGCCTGGTCGATCCGTCTTTGCACGGATTTGCGGAGCACATTTCGATCGACCGAGATAAGAAGGGAGTCGATCTTCATCACGCAGATCGACCGATCCACTCCTGGATCGATCGATCCCGTGGTCGATCCAGGCCGGTCTGCGCGCAAGAAAACCGGATTTCTCGGTTTTATTCAAGTTTGAACCGGTTTTGTTTAGGGATTCTCGGGAAAAACGTGTTGAACCCTATTTGTTGCAGGGGCTGAGTGTTTTTCTCAGTACGTTTCATTTTTACATTGGATTGCTTTTGGCTTTTGGAGATTGTAAGCTCTAGGGAGAAGAAATCTATACTCTTGATAGAGAAGCTCTTTCTGAACCCTATTTTGATTTCACGTTTCTATTCAATGAATCAATCTGTTATTCTCTGTGTTCTTCATTCCATGTCTGAGTAATCCTACAGTTAGACTAGGGTGAATCGAAGGGATCCATGAATCATTGAGATTGACATGTTAGGTAGGGGTTAATCCCGTAGGTTCTTCATCTAGATGTATCTTATTGCTTGAACTGGACTGCGCACCTAGTTCATGATCTCTAGGTTGTTTAAACTCATCAAAAATGACTGTTTAAACTCCTGAAACAAATCTAGATGAACAAGTGTTTGTAACCGACGGCAGTCGTTGTTAGGAAACTTGTTGACAATTCAAACTTGTTAAATTGCATGATTAGAATTCTAGATAAAACGGAAGTTGATCTTTAGATTTCTAATTCATAGGGTTTAGTTTTCCGAAAGTTTACTAAACTATGCTTGTCATTTGAGTTCGAGAACGGTTTAAATCTGAATCCCCTGTCTAGCATTCATAAACTTGATTTATGTTTACCTGAGAATACCCATGGTCTAGCGTTTTTATTCATCTGTGAAACTTAATTTACATACTGTTATTTACATTTCTGAACTGAAACAATCAAAACAAATTCTTGTCGTTCTAGCTTGACTTTTCTCTCGAATATTTATAGTGTAACCTTGGTCTCTGAGGAATTCGATCCCTATATACTACCGCGCACTCCCGTGCACTTGCGGTTGGTTTTAATGGTTAAAACCTGAGTACATCAAGTTTTTGGTGCCGTTGCCGGGAACCAATAGCGTTACCTTTGAATCTAGGACTAGAGTCTAGTGTAGAATTTTATTTTTGTTGTTACTAATACGTTCTTTCTTATCTTTCTTGCGTGTGTTTCAGGTGTATGAGCACAAGAAGCCAACGTTCTCGGAATCTGGTGATTGTCTCCAACGAAGAACTAGCAAGAATTGAAAGAGAGAACAACAGAACTAGAAGAAGAGATATGGCCGGTCAACAGGATCCGCCAGAAGGATTGGGAGATAACCAAAATCTCCACATGGGTAATGAGCAGGAAGTTAACAATCCTGTTGGAAATGCTGGTGGTGGTATTCCACCGCGCTATCCTGCTCAAGAGCAAAGGAGACCTCAGCTTCGCCCTATCGGAGCTATTGATACTCCACATGCCTTCTACCAGAATCGGTCTGCGATCCAGCCTCCTCCTATCAACATGCAGGATTATGAGATCAAACGTCAGATCATAGCTTTGGTCAAGCAGCACATGTTTCATGGTCTGCCTTCTGAGAGTTCTATGGATCACATTGAGAACCTGGAGGAAATCTGTAGCACAACGAGATCCAATGGGGTTCCTGCTGACTACCTTCGTTGCAAACTATTTGCATTTTCTCTGGGAGATAAAGCTTTGCGATGGCTGAAATCTCTACCTGCAGGATCTATTACTACTTGGGATCAATGCAGAGCTTTGTTCTTGGACAGTTTCTACACCAAANACCTGGAGGAAATCTGTAGCACAACGAGATCCAATGGGGTTCCTGCTGACTACCTTCGTTGCAAACTATTTGCATTTTCTCTGGGAGATAAAGCTTTGCGATGGCTGAAATCTCTACCTGCAGGATCTATTACTACTTGGGATCAATGCAGAGCTTTGTTCTTGGACAGTTTCTACACCAAATCCAAGACAGCTAACCTAAGAAGTAAGATCACCAACTTCCAGCAGAATGCTTCTGAGCCATTGAATGAAGCATGGGAAAGGTTTAGAGAGTATCTGAGAGAGTGCCCACAGCATGGGTACTCGAATGAGCACATCCTCAACTTCTTCTACGATGGAGTGAACTGGACTGTCAAGAACTCCCTCAATGCAGCCAGCAATGGGGATTTCATGACAAAAACCCAAGAAGAAGCTTACACTTTGATCGAGAACCTAGATGCTAGCTCTAGCAATCAGTGTGAGGAATATGATAGATCGAGGAATGTCAGCTCTGTAGACACTAAGAAGTTTGAGGAGATGAGTGCAAAGATTGACATGCTTATGCAAAGAGATCAGAAGATGGTCAGCTCTGTTGAAGACAATGGAGAAGGAGCATTTCAGCATGTTTTCTCTGATAAAGAACTTGAGGATCAGCAAGCTGAAGTCAACTATGTGAATGGGCAGAATAGAGGGTACAACCAGAACTACCAACAGCAAGGGTACCAGAACCAGCAAGGTGGACAGAACTCTGGGCAGAACCGATATCAGAACCAGAACTACCAACAGCAAGGGTACCAGCAGAAGCAACAGCAGAACTCCTACCAACCCAGGAACACATCAAATGCTGCAAACTCAATCCCAGCTGCCCAAGAATCTAAACTTGAGCTGATGATGCAACAACTGATGATCAACCAGCAAAAGAGTGCTTCTGAGATAAATATCAAGGTTGACAACATCAACGTCAAAGTTGATAGCATGTACCAGGATCTGAACAATAAATGGGAATCTCTTTCAGCTCATGTGAAGAAGCTCGACACTCAAGTTGCTCAAACTGCAGAACCTGTCAAAAGACCTGCTGGAGTCCTTCCTGGGAAAAATGAACAAAACCCCAGGAATGAGTTTGTTAATGCTATCACTCTTAGGAGTGGTAAAGAGCTGCTTGCTAATGAGAGGAGAACTGTGGAGACTAAAGAACCGGTAGTGGTGAATGATGAGCCAGAAACTGTGGAAGTTGCTGAGCCAGAAACTGTGGAGGTTGCTGAACCAGTTGAAGCTAGAGTCGAGAAGGAGACTGTGGAAGTTGCTATAGACACACCTCCTCCAGTTCGAGTGTACACACCAAAACTGCCATATCCAGTGAAACAAAAGAAGTCTCGCAGAGATTTAGAAGCAGCTAAATGTAAGGAAATGGTTAGCGAATTGACTGTGAAACTCTCATTCGAGGATGCTGTTGAGATGATGCCTGCTTTGAAGAGGTATGTGAAGAGTTTGGTGACGAACAAGGCTTCGCCAAAAGAGAGTCTTATGTCTATCTCCAAGAGATGTAGCACACTGCTTCAGAACAGAGTTCCAGAGAAGATGGAAGATCCTGGAAGCTTTGTATTGTCATGTGAGATTGAAGGTGCTATCTTCAGGAGGTCTCTCTGCGATTTAGGATCAAGTGTGAATTTGATGCCATACACTGTGGCTAAGAGGCTTGGTTTCACCAACTTTAAGCCCACAAAAATCCAGCTAGTTTTCGCAGATCGCTCAGTGAGACATCCAGTTGGTGTTGTTCTGGACATTGACGTAGTGATCGGAAATTACAAGATTCCTGCAGATTTTGTAGTGCTGGAGCTGGATCAAGAGCCTAAAGATCCACTCATCTTGGGACGTCGATTCTTAGCTACAGCAGGAGCTATCATTGATGTGAAGAGAGGCAAGATAGATCTCCATTTGGGAGACATAATCATGAAGTTTGAAATGGATAAAATGCTGAAAAGACCTACACTGGATGGTCATACTTTTTCCATTGACCATGCTTCAGAAGATGATGAAGATGAGGAAATGACTGAGGAGTTACTGAGAGATGATCCTCTGGAGATTGCTCTTACTCTGGCTGAGAGTGAGCATGGATACTTGAATGAGGATACAGCCGGATTTGCTAAGGTGTTGAATTCTGGGGTGCAAATGGCACACATGGTAGCTTTTCTTAGCCTTGATGAAGGGAAATCACCTACACCAAAAGCTACTGCGGATCATCTCAACCCATGGAGTGAACTGAGAGCTCCAAAGGTGAAACTCAAAACACTTCCAGCAGGGCTAAGGTACGCATTTCTTGGTCCCAACTCTACTTATCCTGTGATCATCAATGCTGAGCTGAACAACGTTGAAACTGCTAAACTTTTGTGTGAGTTAAGAAAGTTCTGTAGAGCAATAGGCTACTCACTAGATGACATTCCTGGTATATCACCTGATCTTTGTATGCATAGAATATATCTAGAAGATGAATCAAGGAATTCTATAGAACATCAGAGGAGGTTAAACCTGAATCTAAAAGATGTTGTTAAGAAGGAGATAATGAAACTTCTGGAAGCTGGAATAATTTATGCTATCTCTGATAGTAAATGGGTTAGTCCCGTGCATGTTGTACCAAAGAAAGGTGGAGTAACAGTAATCAGAAATGATAAGAACGAGTTGATTCCCACTAGAACTGTCACTGGTCATAGAATGTGTATAGACTATAGGAAGTTGAATGCTGCAACTAGGAAAGATCATTTTCCTTTGCCATTTATTGACCAGATGCTTGAAAGATTGGCTAACCATCCATACTACTGCTTTTTAGATGGTTATTCAGGTTTTTTCCAGATACCGATTCATCCAGATGATCAGGAGAAAACCACATTCACATGTCCTTATGGCACATTTGCTTATCGCAGAATGCCGTTCGGTTTGTGCAATGCGCCTGCCACGTTCCAGAGGTGTATGATGTCTATTTTTACTGACATGATTGAGGATATAATGGAAGTATTTATGGATGATTTCTCTGTCTATGGATCTTCGTTTTCCGTTTGTCTTTCTAATCTGTGCAGGGTACTTAGGCGGTGCGAGGAAAAGGATCTGGTGCTGAATTGGGAGAAGTGCCACTTCATGGTCAGAGACGGCATTGTTCTTGGACACAAGATTTCAGAAAAGGGCATTGAAGTTGACAAGGCTAAGATCGAAGTGATGACGAGTCTACAGCCACCTGATTCAGTAAAAGGAATCAGAAGTTTTCTGGGTCATGCGGGGTTCTACAGGAGGTTCATTCAGGACTTCTCCAAGATTGCAAGACCTTTGACTCGTCTTCTCTGCAAGGATACTAAGTTTCACTTCAACAGTGAATGCTTGGAAGCTTTCCACACCATCAAGGGAGCACTAGTCAGCGCACCAATTGTCCAACCACCAGACTGGGAGTTGCCTTTCGAGGTGATGTGTGATGCCAGTGATTACGCTGTGGGGGCTGTCTTGGGGCAGAGGAAAGAAAAGAAGCTTCATGTCATTTACTACGCAAGCAGGACACTCGATGATGCACAATGCAACTATGCTACTACTGAGAAGGAGCTGTTGGCCATTGTCTATGCTTTTGAGAAGTTCAGATCCTATCTTGTTGGATCCAAAGTCATAGTCCACACCGATCATGCTGCATTGAGATATCTACTCTCAAAGAAGGATGCAAAACCGAGGTTACTGCGATGGATTCTCTTACTGCAGGAGTTTGACCTTGTAATCAAAGACAAGAAAGGAATTGATAATGGAGTTGCAGATCATCTGTCTAGACTGAAGGTAGAAGAAGGGTTACCTCTGGCTGATACTCTTCCGGTAGAAACTGTCTATGCAATAAGTGTCCAATACAATGATGGATATGTGCCTGTGAAAGATGCAAGCATTCCAAAGGTGCATTGGTTTTCAGAAATTGCCAACTACCTAGCTGCAGATCAAGAACCTCTAAAGTTCACTGGAAATGACAAGAAGAAATTCTTAAAAGATGTCAGACGCTACTTCTGAGATGAGCCTTTTTTGTACAAGCAGTGCGCTGACAATGTTTTCAGAAGGTGTGTCACTGAAGAAGAGATTCCAGGTATCCTACTCCATTGTCATGGTTCCAACTACGCTGGACACTTTGCTGCAAGCAAAACTGCTTCGAAGATTCTACAGGCTGGTTACTGGTGGCCAAAAATGTTCAAGGATGCCCATTCCTTTGTCTCTAAGTGTGATGCATGTCAGAGACAAGGAAACATCAGCAAGAGAAACGAGATGCCTCAGAACTTTATCTTGGAATTTGAGGTGTTTGATGTATGGGGCATTGATTTTATGGGTCCATTTCCATCCTCCCACAACAATCAGTTCATCCTCGTCGCAGTAGACTATGTCTCTAAGTGGGTAGAGGCAATAGCAAGTCCTACAAATGATGCCAAGGTGGTTTTAAAGATGTTCAAGTCCATCATTTTTCCAAGATTTTGAGTGCCAAGAGTGGTGATTAGTGATGGAGGAACACACTTCATCAACAAGGTGTTTGAGAATCTTCTCAAGAAAAATGGTGTAAGGCACAAGGTGACGACTGCGTACCATCCTCAGACAAGTGGACAAGTTGAGATTTTTATCAGAGAGATCAAGAACATCTTGCAGAAAACAGTTGGTACAACTCGAAAGGATTGGTCAACCAAGCTAGATGATGCTTTGTGGGCATACAGAACCGCCTATAAGACCCCCATTGGCACAACCCCATTTCATCTGGTTTATGGAAAACCATGTCATCTTCCAGTGGAGTTGGAGTACAAGGCAGCTTGGGCAGTCAAGCAAATGAACTATGACACGAAATCTGCAGCTGAGCGAAGGATGATTCAACTCAATGAGTTAGATGAGTTCAGAAATTTAGATTTCGAAAACTCAAAGATCTACAAGGAGCGCACTAAAGCCTATCATGACAAGAAGATCATTCCAAGGACTTTCACTGCCAATGATCAGGTTCAACTTTTCAACTCTCGTCTGAAGTTGTTCCCTGGAAAGCTTAGATCTCGATGGTCTGGTCCATTCACGATCAAAGAAGTGAAGCCTTATGGTGCAATTGTGCTGTGGAATCATGATGGTGGTGAATTTGTGGTTAATGGTCAACACCTGAAACCATATCTAGCCTATTCATAGATCCCTAAGGGAGAAGCTGTCTCTCTTGGTGAACCACCTTTAGCATAGAGGGTGCCAAAGTCAAGCTAATGACGTTAAACAAGCGCTTAGTGGGAGGCAACCCACTGGTATGTGTACATATTTTCTTCATATTTTCTTTTTCAACTTGAATTTTGGTTTTGTTTTTAGTTTTACAGTTAAAAAAAAAAAAAAAAAAAAAAAAAAAAAAAAAAAAAAAAAAAAAAAAAAAAAAAAAAAAAAAAAAAAAAAACTTGAGGCAAGCACATGTCAAGACCGATCGATCTGCTGGTCGATCCCAAATCATACAATTTTCGGGACAGTTTTCGACCGACCGGATGCACAAGCCACTCGATCCATCGATCGATCGCACCTGGATCGATCGATCCCGTTGCTGCCCGATCGATCGCACCGGTCGATCCAAGAAGTGCAAAAGTCCGCAGAATTACGGAAGCAAAATCGATCGACCAACCAATCTCCAGTCAATCCGGAATGGATCGATCCACTCGGATCGATCGATCCAAATGGGGGATCGATCGATCCCGACCCAGGTAAGCCCAAATTGATTTCTTTTCTCGGTTTTCTCCGGTTTACTCCCACTTGATTTGAACCGGACAAACACGATTTCAGAGTCTATTAATCGATTTTGGGATCAAAAACCTTCATTTCCTCTTTGCAAATTCGAGTTCATAGAGAGAAAAGGTTCCCAAAAATCCCCAATTCATAACTTCTTCAATTTCACTCCGTTTTTGACGATTTTTGGGTCTAATCCATACGATTTTGCAAGCTCTATCTGAATCTGTCACTATCTCCTTCGATCTGCAAAGGTATGAAACTCGAAACCAATTTTTCAGTTCGAAAATATAATGTGCAAAGGTGAAATTTTTGAGTTTTTAAGGGTTGTTTGGCTTGAATCGTGTGTTAAGTTGTTGATTAGGAAGGATTTCGGACATAGCCCATGCCTTAATTCATAGTTTTAGTGTTTATTTAGGATTTTAGGGTTTGTTCTTGATAAAAAAAAAATGAAAAAAAAAAAGAAAAAAAAATAAAAAAAAAAAAATTCGAAAATAAAAATAAGAGGGAGGAGAGTAAGCAAGAAGTAAGAATTGGAAATGAGTTTGATTGTGTCTTATTGCCATATTTTCGAAAACTCATTCTCGAATTTTTGTTTAATTGCAGAAGATGGGTAAGTCAACCTCGAGGAAGAATCAGAAACAAAAGGGAGTAGCACGACCGGACACTCAGGATGTGGACACGGCTGATACCTCCAACTCGGTCCAGCCGGATAGTGATGACATTCAGGCAGCAAGTCCTTGGCCACGACCGGTGTTGACACCATTCGCTAAGTTCCCGAAGGACATCACTAGCAAGTCCATCCTGAAGAACTATCCTCCATATGCTTACCGCGATTACAGTGCTGGATGGAGTGATTACCATAG
>MU106682.1:77472-89413 GCA_012274485.2 Sinapis alba
TGATGAGGCCATAGAACCAGATATCAACATCCCAACCCTTAGACGTTCACCAAGAACAAGATCAGGAACTAGAGGAGTGATTGCAAGCTTCAGTGAAGCCATAGAAGGCCTATTTGCCAAGGACAACTCCAACTCCAACTTAGAAGATATCACAAGCCGTGTGAGCAAGCTATCTATATCCGGACAAGAAGACAAGGAGAAGGTACCTTATGTTATACAAGATGGTCCAAAAGATGATGCTATCCTATGGTCCATTCTACCTTGCAAAGAGATGGTTTTCTTATTTACCATTGCTCCACTTAAGTGAAACGGTGTGCATTGAGAATAGAGGCAAGCCCCAAACGACAACACTTCACCCCTTAGCTTGCAACCCAGAATCCATTCAAGAAACAAGTAAGGTAAGTTCATTCCATTACTTAATACATTCGAATAACTTGATTTGCCTTGCAGGATTTTGAGTCTTTTTTATTTATTTCATTTGAATAAATTAAGGAATTGTTTAGCCTATAGTTTTCATTAGGTCCTAATATTGAGTCATGTCATTTATTTGCTTCAAAGACCCCTAGAAGGGCACACTGCATTGGCGATTATATAAGCCCCTATAAGCAGTCTTGTAACATTTAACCTTTATGAAATATATGAGTCAGTTTGCCCTAGCAACTAAACCTAAGTCTTTTGAGAGTTTGTGAGAAGCAGCCTTAAGAGCAAATCGTGTTTATCAAGTTCTAGTCCATAGAACTTGTGGCTACACTTCACTCCATCCGATTGTGTGATTCAATCAACCACCCTCTATCCATCTCCATTGCTTTGTTCTTGTGGGGTTGTTTATACGAGCAAAACACTTGAATCCATCAACCATCAGCACGCCATCCTCCACCCCTTGATTCACCAAGTTGGTTATACGACCAAGTGGTGTTTCCCACCTCCATTGTGTATCAACAAGTCTCAACCAGCCGGATCCATATCATCTCTTCCCATCTCCATCCGATCTATCTCTTTTCCCATCCATCCATATCACGGTTTGTTGATCTTGTCTTCCTTATCAAACCAGTTTGAGAAAGGTACCATCCGTGCCTATATCATGGCAGGATGTCAGAAGAAAGGGGAAGACAAAGAACCAGCCACATGAAGAGTTCCAAGCAGTTTTGAGTGTGAAGCAAGGAAGGCATTGGTGCCTGCTTGCCATTGAAGTAAGGCCATGATCCAGGGTTTATGAGTCTCTAAACTTGACCATAAGACTCATAAACCCACTGGCCAATCCCTAGACCGAGGGTAGTTGCACTCTTTTTCCCTAAGTGATGGTTTTATCCCATGAGGTTTTCCACACTTAGGTTTTTAATGAGGCAAGTACTCTCAGTTCCAAGCTTGCCCAAGGATCTCCTATGGTCAAGCTTGAGGGGGAGTGTTGAAATGAAGAAGAGAATAACCAGAGGAAAGGAATTAGTCCATGATCAGAGACAAGTGCATCAAGAGAAATTGATTTGGGCTTTTATGTACAGTCTTGCTCCACAAGATATCTTCTTGACCTAACTTACCTTGGAAGGCAAGAAATGAGTTGGGGATACTTATATGGACGTTGGGAACCTATGATAAGTCAGGGAAACCAGTTTGAATTCAAAAGAAAGGATCTGGTTTGAATGAAGCAAGATAGATCACATGTGATGCATAAGGAGAAGAGCAGACCTGTCCCTTTCACACAAGCAGGCTGTGCAAACCTCTCTCCTGTCCCTTTCTCCTCCTCTGGACATGCCAGTCTGTCCACAACAGCCTGCTCTACACCAGTCTGTCCAGCCAGTTCTGATCTTTATTTCCCTACATAATTATTAATTTATGTTTCCCTGCTTTAGTAATTGTTTAATCATGTGTCTTTCCTATTTAAAGGCTTGTCCATCACTTGTAACTCTTCATCCAGTATCAATACAAGTTTCTCTCTGTCTAATTTCGTGGGTCTCTCTCTCTTGCTTGTGTCTAAACAATATTCACAATGTAANCAATGTAAGGGTTAAGTGAATCATGATTTAGAGGCTGCCTTAACTCTCTCACTCTTAAGGCAGCCTAATACTTGTAAAACTCACTTAAACTCTTCTTTATCTACTGCTATTACTCTAGCTTACTGATTCTAAATCCCATTCTTCTTAAGTGAACAAACTGAAAGTGTTGTGTCACTCTTCAAGGATTAGATTCAAACTAGAGATCTTTGCCATACATAACCAGTTTACTGTCTAGGATCTTGGTTATAGTATAGGCTGTGTAAGAGGATTCAACCACCAGTTGGTTGTGTCTTCAAGTGTGTGGGTGAGTTCATGTTGTATGTTTGAAGAGGATTCAGTTATAAGTTGACTGAATACTCTCTTGACATGAGACAAAACTCATGAATTCCAAGAGTACTTTCTTTGGGACAAGAAGAGCCCCTCTCAGGTTACTTATTCTCCATAATTCTCCCATTCTATAGCTATTTATACTCTGGTTACATCACTCTCTACTTATTCTCTGGTTACTTATACTCTCTGGTTACTTAAATCTCCAGTCTCACAATCTTGTTAGAATCTGCCTAATGTTGTTAAATTGTCTTGAAGTTAAGTTGTCTTAAAAGAATTGTCTTGCTTCTGCCCTTAGGAAAAATAAATTGTCTTGTTGCCTGAATGCTTAGTCTTGATGATTAAAATTCAGAGAGTGTTGCTAGGATAGAATCATAAGGATATTTGTTCATTGCTTGTTTGAAATGTGTTTTAAAGATCATACTTGGTGAAAAACCCATGTTCTGATCTATTGTTGCCTACTGATGCTTGTCTTAGTGTTGGTTTGTCAGGTTGCCCATGTTGATCAGAGCCTGCATAAGATGCATATTCCTAACCATGGAGATTGCCCACTGCCCATCAATCCTTTGGACACTGATTGTGTCCGTTAACTCCCAAGATGGTTGAGAGGATGAATGGAGCAGTGGAGAGATTGCTCAAAAGTGACTTACCTGATGCCAAGAGGGTGGACATGAAGTACACTCAAAAGAAAAGGCCACAATTCAAGCCAAGAGAGCTGTGGTCTCAAGGCATTGGTGATCATCATTGGCTCTCATCATCCAAGCTTGACCACATACTCTCATTCTCAGGTCAAACTTGAGGAGAGGTGTTAAAATGAGAAGCCAGTCTCCATTCTTCATAAAATTAAGCAAGGGAAATACCTAAATCTATACTCATTCTTATGATTGAATAGGTTTGCCCCTTGAGAATTGATGCATGTGTTTGTGCATTGTTTGAATCAGGTACCTATTGAGCTCATGAACAAAGCAGGATTGGACTCAACCCATAATGAAGGCAAGAAGCCAGAAGAAAGGGGGAGACAAGCTCTTTCCACAAGAAGAAACTCAAAGGTGTGATGAGTGTGAAGCAAGGAATGCAATGGTGCATGCTTGCCATTGAAGAAAGGCCATAATCCAGGGTGTATGAGTCCCTAAACTTGATCATAAGACTCATAAACCCACTGGCCAATCCCTAGGCTTAGGGTAGTTGCACTCTTTTTCCCTAAGTGATGGTTTTATCCCATGAGGTTTTCCGCACTTAGGTTTTTAATGAGGCAAATACTTTCAGTTCCAAGCTTGCCCAAGGATCTTCTATGCCCAAGCTTGAGATGGAGTGTTGAAATAAACAAAGGAATGACTAGAAGAAGAAGCTGGTTGATGATCCAAGGAGAGTTCATCAAGAGAAGCCAATTTGGTCCAGTTTGTACAGACTTGCTCCACAAGCTACATCTTGACCTAACTTACATTGCAAGGCAATAAAAGAGTTAGGGGGACTGAATATGGTCAAAAAGCCAAAATAAAAGATTTGAGCCCGTGGGAACCTGTGAGAAGTCAAAGAAACCTGTTTGAATTTAAATAAGAGAGGCTGGTTTGAATTAGACAAGAAGAAGTCACATGGGTTGCTTTGGACAAGCAGTTGGACCTGTCCCTTTCACACAAGCAGGCTGTGCAAACCTCTCTCCTGTCCCTTTCTCCTCCTCTGGACATGCCAGTCTTTCCACAACAGCCTGCTCTACACCAGTCTGTCCAGCCAGTTCTGATCATTTCCCTACATAATTATTAATTTATGTTTTCCTGCTTTAGTAATTGTTTAATGTTGCTCATTGTCTATTTAAAGGAAGCTTCACCTCTTGTAACTCTTTATCCAGAATCAATACAAGTTTCTCTTTGTCTAATTTCGTGGGTCTCTCTCTCTCTTTCTTGTGTCTAAACAATATTCACAATGTAAGAAGTTAAGAGTTATGATTTAGAGGCTGCCTTAACTCTCTTTCTCTTAAGGCAGCCTAATTCTAGTAAAACTCACTCTAAACTCTTGTTTATCTTCTCTTAAACTCTAGCTTACTGATTCTATATCCTCTCCATCTTAAGTACACAAACTCAAAGTGTTGTGTTACTGTGTATGTGTGTGTTTGTTAAGTTGTTTAAGAGGATTCAACCACCAGTTGGTTGTCTGTTCCATTGAATGGTGAGTTCTTGTAGTTTGGTAGAAAGGGATTCAGTTACAAGTTAACTGGATACTCTCTTGACATGAGACAAACAGTCATGAATTCAAACAGTTATTCCTCTTTCTAATCAGGATATCCATGTTGAAATTTTATAGAGAAAAAGGAAGAGAATGATAAGACAGAAAGCAGATTCAAGAAGATGAGACTAGTGGAGTATCATGATGAACAAAGATAAACAAGAGAAGAAGAGACTCAAATCGCATACTTCATTTCATGAGGAGTTTACAATAAATACAGGTTCAGATACAAGGGTTTGCAAGTAAAGGATAAGGCAAAGCATGTGGAGTCAACAAGGGGAGGAGCGTCTCTTTCAAACGAGCCAATGGGAGCCATCACACGCTTAAGGCATCTAGCGTCTTGGTCAAGATGCTGACGGCCTGGTTCAACCTGTCAGGCGCGTCTCACACCTTTCTCCAACTCTCAGCTTGCAAGGGAAGCAAAGGTAAAGGTAACACACGAGGTGTTTACCTATTTACCCAAGTAACTTCATCTGGATGGGTTGTACGGTCAGTGTACGGCCTCCTGGTCCGTACACCTGCCCTATATTTGCAAAACTCCAAAAGACCTTCCTTGACAGATCCAGACAAGTCCCTAAGCTCCTCCAGTCCGTACAGAATCCGTACTGTCCATACAAGTCCGTACAACACCCTATTTGTGCACTTCTCCCAAATGATCCCAAACTCCTCCAAGACCTTCCTTCTCATGTAAGTATCTTCCTCCATAGATTATACTCCTCATTTCTACACTCCCCCTCAAGCTTGACCATGGTGAGCCGGTCAAGCTTGGAAGCCATGAGACCTTCCTCATTAAAAACCTCACCAAGGAAAACCCAATGGGATAAAACCTTGATGAGGGAAAAAGAGTAAAGATCCCATGGCTAGGGTAATCACCTCCTCTGCCCAAGATCAAGGAGCCCCAACCGGATATGAATGGACTCCATGACCTTCTGTCTTGCTGCCTTTGTGAACACATCCGCCAACTGATCTTCACTCCTGGTATAGCATGGTAAGATCACTCCAAGTAGAATCATTTGCCTCACCTTGTGGCAATCAACCTCAATGTGCTTGGTCCTCTCATGGAACACCGAGTTTGTGGCTATGTGGATGGCAGCTTGGTTGTCACAATGCATAGTCATTGGTGTGGCTTGCTCTATCTCCAAGTGCTTGAGAATCCCCTTGATCCATACCAACTCATTGGTAAGCTTCAACATTGCCCTATACTCAGCTTCAGCACTTGAACAAGAAACCACCTTCTGCTTCTTGCTCTTCCAAGTCACTAAGTTTCCCCCAATGAAAGTACAATAGCCGGTTGTAGATCTCCTATCAGCTCTGTCTCCAGCCCAATCAGCATCACAATATCCCACCACTTCAGTGCTCCCATTGCATCCCATCCAGACTCCTTGTGTAGAGGTTCCATTCAGGTACATGAGTATCCTTTCGACCATGCGCCAATGATGCTCCTTTGGGAGTTGCATATGCTGGCTCACCTGGTTCACAGCAAAGCATAGATCAGGCCGTGTAATGGTTAAGTAGATGAGCTTACCTACAAGCTTTCTATAAAGCTTTGGATCATGAAATGGTTGGTTGTCTTCAATCTCCCCCTCCTTTGGGACTTTGTACCCATCTTCCATGGGCATCTTGGCTGTCCTTCCTCCAAACACACCTTCATCTTTCAAAAGATCAAGTGTATATTTCCTTTGAGAGATGAATAATCCTTCCTTGGATCTACATAGCTCAATCCCAAGAAAGTATTTCATCTCTCCCAAGTCTTTGATTTCAAATACTGACTTTAGAAAATCCTTTGTGGATTGGATACCACTCTTATCACTCCCTGTTATAATTATGTCATCAACATACAAAAGCAATACAATGATACCTGATGGAGTGTTGAGAGTGAACAAGGTATGATCCAATTCTGACTTCCTGAAGCCACGCCCATTCAAGGTAGTACTGAGCTTGTTGTACCATGCCCTTGGGGACTGCTTCAGACCATATATAGCTTTCTTCAGTCTCAAGACATTCCCTGGTTTAACCAGACTTTCAAAACCCGGAGGAGGCACCATATACACTTCATCTTCTAATTCCCCTTGAAGAAAGGCATTCTTCACATCCATTTGCCAAAGATCCCATGACAGGTTGGTAGCAATGGATAGAACAATCCGGATAGTATGAAGCTTTGCCACTGGAGCAAAGGTGTCAATATAGTCTTCTCCATAGGGCTGAGTAAATCTCCTTGCCACCAGTCTGGTCTTGCGCCTATCTATCTTCCCATTTGGAAGATATTTGATTGTGAATATCCACTTGCTTGAGACCGCCTTCTTCCCTTTTGGCAACTCACTCTCATACCATGTATCATTCTTGATCATGGCACCAGCTTCATCAGCAACTGAATCCCTCCATTCCTTTTGCATCATGGCCTCTTCATAAGATCTCGGAACATAACTCTGGTCCAAGCTCACCATGAAGCTACAATGTTCCTCAGGGAATTCAGCAAAGGAACACACACCTTGAGTTGGATGAGCCACGGCTTGAGCATTGTAGTATACTCTAGTGTTCACCCAGTTTGAAGGATCCTTTCTCACCCGTGTACTTCTTCTCAAAGGAACAGCCACTGGTTCCTCAACCGGGTTCATATCTTCTTCCTCTTGCATATGACCTCCTATTTCAGGTTCATGTCCTCCATTATCATCAGGATGATCAACACTATCCCCACTTTGATCAGGACTTCCTGAGCTTTGATCTTCCTGACCTCCAGCCTCAGGTTCATTTCCCCCTTCATGATCAATGTGGGAAGGTTCTTCAGCTTCATTAGTTGTGGCTTGCCTTCTCTGATCTTGGGACATCTTTATGCCAAGCCCCTCCATGATTATCTTTAAGCTAGTAGCCTTGTCGGATGGTTGAGACAAGTCTTCCAAGTCTTCCCATTTCTTCTCTCCATAATATCCCTTCTCTTCTATGAACTTTACATCTCTGGAAACTAGCACCCTCCTTGCTTCTGGATCAAAGCATTTATACCCTTTTTGAGTTGTAGAGTATCCAATAAATATGGCTCTCGTGCTCTTTGCTTCAAGTTTGTTTCTCATTTCCCCTGGAATCAGCACAAAACACAAGCACCCGAAGACTCTCATGTGATCAATGGCTGGCCTGGTCTTGTTCAAGACTTCAAATGGAGATTGATCTTTCAAAATCCTAGTGGGAACCCTGTTGATCACATAGCAAGCAGCAATCACAGCATCACTCCAAAATCTTTTGGGCACACTGGTTTGGAACATCATTGATCTAGCAACCTCCATGAGATGCCTGTTCTTCCTCTCGGCCACTCCATTCTGTTGGGGTGTATAGGGACAGCTTGTTTGATGCAGGATACCATGTTGAGCAAGGTGTTGCTTGAATGCATGTCCAGTATACTCTCCACCATTATCAGACCTGAAAATCTTAATCTTGGCATTATACTGGTTAGAAACATATGTTTGGAAGTTTCTAAATGCATCAAGCACCCTATCCTTAGTCTTAATTAGTGTTAACCAGGTGTATTTGGATTTCTCATCAATGAAAGTGACAAAGTATTTATAATTCTCCCTAGATAAGCTAGGAGCAGTCCAAACATCAGAGTGAATCAAATCAAAGCAATGTTCATATATAGTGGTAGATCTTTGAAACACAGTTTTACAATGCTTTCCCAAAATACAAGCTTCACACTTATCATTTTTAAACATGACACCTGGTAACATTAAGCCTAATGCTCTATCATGTGGATGTCCAAGTCTAGAATGCCACAATGCATCTTTATTCAAAGAAGACACAGAACTGAAAGAACAACTAGAACTAGGGACAGGAGCTATATCTTCAAGCAAATAAAGGTCTCCTTTGGTAACTCCTTGTCCAATCAACTTATTGCTCTCAATATCCTGAAACTTCACATCATTAGGACTAAAGATAACATTGCAATTAAGGTCAGTAGCACATTTCTTAACAGATAAAAGATTAGAGGTAAATTCAGGCATGTAAAAAGCTCTAGACTCTTTATCAAACAACCGCAATTTACCAATCCCTTTAATAGGAATCCTATCACCATTAGCTATCATGACATAACCTTGAGCAGTTTCAATATCTTTAATGAGACTCTTATTGCTAATCATGTGGTGAGAGGCTCCTGAATCTATGACTAAAGGGTTCATCACATTTGTAGCCATATAAGTTCTAGGCAGCCTATCTTTCAAGTTCTCTATAGTATCCAGCAACCTATCACAATTACTAGGCATCCTATAAGCACTATAAGAGTAACCAAGAATCTGTCCAAGAGGTTTACCAGACTCTCTAAGAGCTTTGATTAGGGCCTCAATGTCAGATTTCCTGATCACCTCATGCTCCATGTTCTTTTCAGCCGTATGATGGGATGTCATGGCCTTTCCTTCACTTCCACTTGCTTGCCCGGTAGTACCAGTTCCGGATGATCCTGCATCACTTGCCTCAGCTGAGAGGTGAGCCCTGGCTTCCCTGTCCTTGTTGAACTTTGCTGGCTTGAGATGTGGATGAAGGATCCAGCACTGGCTCCTCTTGTGTCCGGGCTTCTTGCAATGGTCACAGTTGCCACTAAACCGCCTATCCTCTCCATACTTCCTTTCTTCATTTCTGTACATGGCCTTGTTGGCTTGTACACCCTCAGCTTTGTTAGCCATAGACATGTCTCCTTTGCCACCAAAGAGGCCAAGAGACCCTTCCTCCTTCTGAAGTTGAGCACACACCTCCTCCATGGATGGAAGCTTGGGTGATCTCAAGATGTGCTTAATCACATCATTGAAGGCTGGATTCAGGGTCAACAGCAACCCAAACACCTGATCTTGCTCACGCCTTTCCATAAGGGTATCCTGATCAGTGGTGTTGGGTCTTAGCATTTCCAGCTCAGACCACAAGGATCTAAACTTTCCCAAGTGTTTGGTAAACTCCACTTCTTCTTGCACAAGAGTATTGATGGATCTCTTTACTTCAAATACCCNCAGGATGAATCACTATGTAAAGAGCCTGATTTGGAACCATTAATCAGTGGAGAGTCTTTTATGAAGTTGAATAAATCTCATAGGAGTTATGTTGAAAAAGTTATTCCACTTTCTAATCAGGATATCGATGTTTAGCCTGTTTGGACATATGGAAAGTTCTTCAAGCTTCTAATCAAACCAGGATGAATCACTATGTAAAAAGCTTTATTTGGAACCATTAATCAATAGGGATTCTTTCATGACGTTGAATAAATCCCATAGGACTTATGTTTAAGAAGTTTTTCCACTTTCTAATCAGGATATCCATGTTTAGCATGTTTGTACATATGGCAAGTTCTTCAAGCTTCTAATCAAACCAGGATGAATCACTATGTAAAAAGCTTGATTTGAAACCATTAATAAGTGGAGAGTCTTTCAAGAAGTTGAATAAATCTCATAGGAGTTATGTTGAATAAGTTATTCCACTTTCTAATCATGATATCCATGTTTAGCCTGTTTAGACAAAAGGCAAGTTCTTCAAGCTTCTTATCAAACCTGGATGAATCACTATGTAAAAAGCTTGATTTGGAACCATTAATCACTGGAGAGTCTTTTATGAAGTTGAATAAATCTCATAGGAGTTATGTTGAATAAGTTATTCCACTTTCTAATCAAGATATCTATGTTTAGCCTGTTTTGACGTATGACAAGTTCTTTAAGCTTCTAATCAAACCAGGATGACTCACTATGTAAAAAGATTTATTTTTAACCATTAATCAATGGGTTTTCTTTCATGAAGTAGAATAAATCCCATAGGAGTTATGTTGAAGAAGTTATTCCACTTTCTAATCAGGATATCCATGTTTAGCCTGTTTGGACATATGGCAAGTTCTTCATGCTTCTATACAAACCAAGCTGAATCACTATGTAAGAAGCTTGATTTGGAACCATTATTTAGTGTAGAGTATCCATGAAGTTGAATCAATCCCAAAAGAGTTATGTTTAAGAAGTTATTCCACTTTCTAATCAGGATATCCACGTTTAGCCTGTTTGGACATATGGCAAGTTCGTGAAGCTTCTAATTGAACCAGCATGAATCACTATGTAAGAAGCTTGATTTGAAACCATTATTCACTGGAGAGTCTCCATGAAGTTGAATAAATTCCAAAGGAGTTATGTTTAAGAAGTTATTCCACTTTCTAATCAAGATATCCATGTTTAGCCTGTTTGGACATATGGCAAGTTCTTCAAGCTTCTAATCAAACCAGGATGAATCACTATGTAAAAAGCTTGATTTGGAACCATTAATAAGTGGAGGGTCTTTCATGAAGTTGAATAAATCTCAGAGGAGTTATGTTGAATAAGTTATTCCACTTTCTAATCAGGATATCCATGTTTAGCCTGTTTGGACATAAGGCAAGTTCATCAAGCTTCTAATCAAACCAGGATGAATCACTATGTAAGAAGCTTGATTTTGAACCATTATTCAGTGGAGAGTATACATGAAGTTGAATAAATCCCAAAGGAGTTATGTTTAAGAAGTTATTCCACTTTCTAATCAGGATATCCATGTTTAGCATGTTTGGACATATGGCAAGTTTTTCAAGCTTCTAATCAAACCAGGATGAATAAATATGTAAAAAGCTTGATTTGGAACCATTAATAAGTAGAGAGTCTATCATGAAGTTGAATAAATCTCGTAGGAGTTATGTTGAATATGTTATTCCACTTTCTAGTCAGGAAGTATGTATGAACAAAACCGAATTGGCTTCTCTTGATGATCTCCCTTTGCATCATCAACCAGATTCTTCTTATGGTCATTCCTTCCTTTATTTCAACACTCCCCCTCAAGCTTGACCATAGGTGATCCTTGGGCAAGCTTGGAACTGAGAGTACTTGCCTCATTAAAAACCTAAATGTGGAAAACCTCATGGGATAAAACCATCACTTAGGGAAAAAGAGTGCAACTACCCTCAGCCTAGCGATTGGCCAGTGGGTTTATGAGTCTTATGATCAAATTTATGGACTCATAAACCCTGGATCATGGCCTTACTTCAATGGCAAGCAGGCACCAATGCCTTCCTTGCTTCACACTCAAAACTGGTTGAAACTCTTCATTTGGCTGGTTCTTTGTCTCCCCCTTTCTTCTGACATCCTGCCATCATCAAAGGGTTTGATCCACGACCAGACTCATTATTATGAGCTCCAAGTACCTGATTCAAACAATGCACACAAACATGCATCAATTCTCAAGGGGCAAACCTATTCAAACAAGAATAAGTATAGTTTTAGGTACTTCCCTTGCATAAGAAGAATTGACATTGGCTTCTCAGATTAACACCCCTCCTCAAGCTTGACCTGAGAATGAGAGTATGTGGTCAAGCTTGGAAGATGAGAGCCAATGATGATCACCAATGCCTTGAGACCACAGCCCTCTCTTGGCTT